>JAPCYS010002249.1:0-203055 GCA_028641055.1 Alopecurus myosuroides
GCGTTGTCCTCAACGCCAGAAGGTTCTCCGGCGCTTGTGGCGTCAAATTATCATATCGCCACGCTTCTACATCCTCAAGTCTTGCTTGCCTGCCACACCACATCCTCCCTCTCGGCTAGACTTGTTCTTGGCGCCATCCATGTTTGGCACCACCAACATGATTTAGACACATAATCTGTCAAATTGCATCTGTAAACGCACCATGCAAACCACCCCTGACACAGCAGGACAGACTCCTGTACCCAAGGATCCAAGTAAGCTGAATATGCTTACGAATGCAATCTGAAATAGTGGAGGTCAACTGAGTGCATCACCCAAGACAACAGGACAAATTGCTGCACCCCTTGAATCCAAATAAACTAAGTTCACCGCCTAAGTTCACCGCCTGTGAAAATATATACTAGTGTCTTTTTTTTCTCTCTGTCCGTCGTAAACTATACCAAAAATTTGGGCTGCTTCACGTACCAGCCGATCCAAAAATTGGTACGTACATATTGTGTTTTTTTGTCACGCACTAAGTCCCACCTGACCACGTGATGTCTTCCCTTTTTTTATTATTCCATCAAAGAACCGTACATAGCATCCTGCATGTAAATACATCCTCGTGCAGACCTCCTCTTGCTTGTCTTTTTTTTTAATGCAAAACGTACCAACACATTAGCCTGCTTCCTTTGTTGTACGTACACCACACCAAGAAAATACCACTTGCCCTTTTATTCTTTTAATATCCGATCATATCAATGCAATCCCATGTCCCTTTGTTTCCTTTCAAAAATATCTCACCGAACCAACCAGTTTGCCTTCCTTAGCTGGTCTTCTTTTTTTTCTCCGTTGCAGTGGTATGGAAAGGTAACAAACCTGATCCGATCTGCTCCCAAATCGGATATTTTTGCCTCGTTGTTTAATTTCCTTGCTAGCCCCGTACTCCACGCCGACGCAACTTTCCAATATTGATCCGGTCGAGAAACAACTCGTCGAGATTACTCGTTGACTTGCTTCCTCGATGCGTGCTTCCTCGATGCGTAGAGATGCAAACCTGCCAACTCTTCACCTTCCTCTTAACAATTCCAGCAAAATAAATCCACCAATCTTTGCAGACCTTCAGAACGATCTTAAACTGGACGAATTCTCGCGGTGATCAACCTGACGCTCTGATACCACATGATGTAGACGTTTGCCGATCTTTCACCGCAAGAACCACCGAGATAACTATTCTCCTAATCACGTGAGCGATACACGTAACCTGAAGAATGGATAGATTTAGGCGAGAAACGCACAAACCCCCTTGGCAGATCCAAGAACACTCGCACCTTTATTTCACGCCAAGCTAGACAACTCTAGGCAGATCCAAGAGCCCCCTAGCCACGAACGAACTCCCTTGGCAGATCCAAGAACACTCACACCTTTATTTTCAAAGATAACTGACGAACGTCCGAGACGCCGCCTACACGCCGATCCCCTAGGGACGGTGGTAACCTGGAACTTTTAGTTCTACATAATTTTCAACCTCCCTAAAACCCTAGGCCTTGGCTCTCTTTATATAAGAGGCCAACCCCTAGTCGGTTGGACAAACCCAAACCGAAACTGACTCGAACCTAAACCTAGTTGGACTCAAACTGGATACAAACCGGCCCATTTAGAAGGCTCGGCCAACACATGCGGCTCGCAGGCCTTAGACATTATACATCGTAGTTTATTGTCCTAGCGTGCTAACCAGTAGATGCCCGTATCAAGATACCTAGTTTATTGCTGTAGATAGGCCGTGTCTAACGTTCACAAAGATTGGATAGAAAAACCTAAAGAAAGTGTAAACAAAAATCTAAAGGAAAACACACTAAAAAGAACTAGATGACTCACGGCAGAGATTTTACACCACGGCAGCAAAACAGTCCGTTCTGGGCTCACGACAGGCAACCGCGGCAGAAAACAGCACAAATCTGTGCCGTATGCGATCTCACGGCAGAGCAGCAGTTCACGGCAGCGGCGGCAGCGATTTGGCGCGGAAACGAGTTCGCGGCAGAGTGAAACGGAGCGAAAGTGTACCGCACGCGCTGGTGGATCGGTGGGTTGCGGGCGAGCGAATTTGTAAGCGCGCTGCGGTGGTTTTGGGCGGATTGGTAAGCGCGCGCTGGGAGGAATCCGAGTCCGGCTAGAATCTGTACCGCGGCAGCGTTTTGGTGAATTTTCGCGCGGCGGCAGAGCGAATCCGACTGGAACTAGAACCCGAGCAAAATAAGATCACACCGTGGCAGAACTTTTCTAGAAATCGTGCCGTGGATGAAATAAGTGCAACACTCGGATTAGAAACACAAGCAAACTTGCGGCCAACTAATATTTTTGGAATTTTTTGATATAGACTCGACTCGGAAAAATAAGAACACTAAGAACCCTAACCCTAACCGAAACCTAATGACTCAAAAGGAGAAAAAGTAACACAAGATCAAAACACAAAACAACACTAGAAATTGAAAACTAGCAATTATCTAAGGCTATGGCAAACACTAACACTATTTTTTTTTGTGGCTTTTTCTGGATAGGTATAAGAACAACTCGAAACTAAAGGGATAGATACAGCTCACCGAGTAAACCCAGTAATCTGATACCAAGATGATAAGGGGTAGCCCGATCTTCTCAGTGAACTTTTGATAACCAATGTGATACCTCGCTCTCTCCTTTGGCTAAACCCTGTTACCAATTGCAACAGCACTTACCCCTTCGGATATTCGAGACTCCACACTCTTGCACACGTAGCCCCGACTACAAGTGGTCCTGTTTCTCCTTATTCCCAGTGGAACAGCAGAATACACTCAGATTTGCAAAGGTATGATGATTCAAGATGAATGCTTCAAGCAATACAATCTAGAAGTCTAGGGTTTTTGTTTTAACGTAGTCTAACCTAACCTATGCGCCCCAAGGGGTATATATGAGGGGTGGGGTGCGGCCACAAGGTAACTTGCGCAAGCAAGACCCACCAACCCGAATAGGAACCCAATTGGACCTAGTTTTGGACTTTGGACTCAACCACAATAGATACAAACCGACCCATGCTAGGGGTGCGGCCATAATGGTATACAAACCATGTCTAATACTAATTGGACTCTATATGGCGCATTGATAGACTTTGTGGGCGCCCTCCTCTTGTTATGTCCCTCCATGAGTGTGGAATAACAATCTAGCACTTGTTTTCCACACTTGTAGAATTGTTTCACCATGATCAACATTTGTTTTCAGCTCCCTCCATCCATGTGCATCATCTCTCCTTGTTCTCCCTCCTTAATGCTTGTGTTATCAACAAACCTAAGAATACAAACATGCATGGATTTAGGTAGTATAAAGTTCTCATAATCACAAATGTTATACTCAAGTAGGAGTGAATTCACCTGTTGTTGTAATAGTTTGGTCCTTGATCTTGTCATGGGACCAAGCCTCACTTCATCATGTTTTATAGGAATATCATCATGTGAAATAATAGGTGAAACACTAGGGATGTCCTCATCAGTGGTTTTTCGAACAGAAAACCAAGATGGGGAGGATTGTCTTGGATACCACAAAGTAATATCCATAGACGAGGAAGAACATGAAACACGCTGGTATCATGCATTCAAGATATAGGTTTGATACGGAATCATGTTCACTCTTCGGAATGGACACGGAAGATGAAGGAACTTTCATTCCGTTAAAGTTTGTCGAAAACTTTGTCAAAGATTAGAATGTTACTTCACGAAAGAATATGAGCAACAAAAAGAAGTTGGAGCACCGTAATTAAGGAGGAATTCATGGTCACACCATAAACATGAGCAACCATCGGTTTGGAACACCAGAAGTAATAAGGAATCTTTTTCCTATTGTGGATTGTACGTAGCAATACATCGAACACATGGTTAAGATCCCATGGATGATGATAAGGGGTGGCCCAATCTTCTCAGTGAACTCACAGATAACTTCTGAATAGATAACTAGTGTCTCACTAAGAACTCTCCGGCTGATCCCTGAAGCCAATGCAACAGATAGCAACCCAATGGATATTCTCAACTCCACACTCTTGCACAAGTAATCCACCGACTACAAGTGGTACTGTACCGTCTTATTCCCAGTGGAACAGCAGGTATCACGTAAAGTTTGCAGATGAACCTCCAGTATGAAAGGCTACAAGCAGTTTCAACTAGGGGCTATAGGGTTTTGGTTTATCTCAATCGTAGTCTGATCTATTCCACACGCAGGTGGTAGCTATATATGAGGGAGGGGTGCGGCCACAAGCTCCTTGCGCAAGCAATCCCTCTCCTACTCGACTAGGACTCCTATTTCCTAACACATATGGATACAAACCGACCCCACACACAAAGGGGTGCGGCCATATTGGTATACAGACCAATTGGACTCGTTTTGGAAACTGGCAGAAAACTATTCGTGGCTTGTTTCGGTCACCACGGCTTGCACGAGTCGAATTTCTTGATGGGGCCGGATCCATTGGAAAGCCCATCAAATTCCCTATCCGTAGAGTGCTTGTTTGCTGTATTTGGAGCCCGTATGAAGAATCCATGACTATTTCAAATTCGGGACTCCTGGCAGTCCGAACTGAAACATCAATTCCTTGTAGTTGTTTTCCATGCCTCCTTCTTCTGCTCCTTGCTTCCTCTTCTCCGTCCATGTTTGTGTTATCAATAAACCTAATCATACATATCATAGGCTTAGGTAGTATAACGTTCTCACAAACACAAACATTATTTATTAATAGGAAAGAATTGACCTTATAATAACATCAGTGAGACTCAATATTTCCTTCCAACTCAAGCATGAATAAACCTCATGGACCTCTATTATGTCCATATCATCCTCCCTTTCTTCAAGACAAGCCGTCCTCGGCTTGTAGTAAGCTGAAAGTGGAAGAAAAACAAAAAGAACAACGTGTATGCACAATACAAATATCTATAATGAGGTGCATTTAGTTGTTATCATATCATAAAATTGTGCCCTAGACATGTGACCACGAATGTTTCTTAAAAACATCACATAATTGTCATAGCACTCCATAAAATAGCAATCATAATTGCAAATATAAGTGAAGCTCAATAAATCATGATCAAAATGAGAATCATATGTGTATATATTTTTATTGTTTAGTATCAATTCAAGTGTTCTCAAAGAAGATCTATGATCAAATTTATGTTTATTACTACACTCAAAGGTGGGAACATGCTTATTATTTTCATCATAAAATTGCAACTTAATTTGCAAATATAAGTGAAGAGCAATTTACTAGCACATGTATGTGACAAGTATTGTGGCAAACCAAACATATGTGTAAAATCATGCTCATATGTAGGAAGTTGTAGCTTATTTACCCAAGGTAAAACAATGTTCAATTCGGCCACTTTATCACAAGTTATGCATATATGATCCACCATAAAATTCCACTCATGTTATAGTCACCAATCAAGTTAAAAGTGAAAGAAGAAACATAATTGCTAGAATTGACATATGAAATTTCAGCAACCTTTTTCATAGCACTTTGCACATTAATTGATTCATTTAACATGATGTAATCCACAATATCATTAGGTGGTATTTTAGCAAGTACTTTTATGTGAAATCAAAACCACATGATTAAATTTCGAAATTAGCACATTATCACATGTAGTTGGACTATCTATGGTGTTAACTCACAAGAATCAACTAGCAATTTAGTGGGTTCACATAAATCAATACTTGAGAGGGGTAATACGAAATCACACCTTTTCAATAGCATCCTCCTCAGAATAATTAGGTACCAATTCAACTATCTCAAGTGGTGATGCAGGTTCTACTTGTTGTGGCTCCCTTTCTTCAAAGTAACCTGCATATCACAAGAAACAAAACTAGGCACAATGGTATGCTCCTCCAATGGATGTGATGGTGGTGGTGGTGTAGGTTGTACTATAGGCTCCCTTTCTTCAAAGCAACCTGCACATCACAAGACAACACTAGGAGTAGACATAGTTACATTACTAGAACAGCCTCATAGGTCTTCTTAACCTCTACAGATCTCATAACCAATGGTTGATGTCTAATTCTTTTAAATGTTGTAGGACTTTCATGAAATATCCAATCTCTCCTATTATTCCAAAAGAATTGTATATCAGGATGGCTATCAAAATTAACCTTATAGGCATCGCACAATCACTCAACAAAAGGTGACAACAAGTAAATGCTCTAGGAAACACATGACACCTAAGTTGTATTGTTTTATCATAAATAGTTAACGGAACGAAAGTAGCATGAGTAATGGGAAGTGGAGCACCATTAGTTTTTAACATAAATGAAGTGCGAGTTGCATAAGATGTCAACTGTAATGCTTCACAACCTCAATACTAACAAAAATACCACCGTGTACCCTTATCAAGAGTAATAGCAACAGTACTACCATTGATGTCTCCGCTGAAGTGGAACAAATTTGGTGCAAGTATTCCACTAGAATCCTCCTCCCAGAAAGCATCACTGCACACAGAAGAACTAGAAAACTCCATTGATTAACTTGTTAGTAACAAAATAACAATGGGATGTGGTGTTCTCTCACAACTCACTCAAAAATCTAGCAAGACAATAGATTATCTTACCGTTCCAAAGTGAATAGAAATACTTACCAACAAGTAGTGGCAACTAATATGCTTTGATGTGAAGAAGAGAATACCCAGGGTGCTAACAATCACAAGACAAACAAGGTATATGGTGGGGCTTGGAATGGATACCTAACAACACCAAAATAACAATCCTATTTGCTGTCCAATGTGATAGAAAAAGCACAGGAAACACACACCAAGTATGGAGACAAATGTGGCAATGCAAATATATGGAGGAAATTTTGCAATGCACTGGAAAGACACTAGCCAAGCTCAAATAATATTCAGGCACAAGATTGCTCAATGGTGTGTCAATATAGCAATGATGAAAAATAGCTCCACAAATATATCAATGTATCTCAAGGCCTTTGTGCTTTTTTTTTTCTCAATTCTGTTTTTCTCTTTTTTTTTTTATACTTTTTACTGGCCAAATAACAACACTAGGAGCAATACTATCAATGATAACAATGCTATGAACAATGTGACACAAATATATGATAAAGAGCAGCCTGAGAACGAGCAAAAGATAGCTAGTCTTATTTGGGTAAGGTACCTATTAGTTTCTGTAGAAAGGCTTTGGCTAAGGCTCACAAAGATCAGACTAGAAACCGTGTTGTATGGCAGTGTGACGTGAAACGTGTGGTGAAAAGTGCGCGCAGGTGATTTCTGTTGGCTCCTCCCTAGCGCGCGTGAGACCAAACCAGCGCGTGGCAGAGGTTCCGAACGGAGCAGCAATAATAAAACCGACCAGAGAAAAAAAATAACAGCGCGCGCGCGGTACTGTGAGCAGCAACAACGAAACCGACAAGGATCGGTCCACGCGCGTTTTCTTTTGGTAGCTATGCGGGCAGATATCGAGACCTGGTGGAAAAACCAACCAGCGACGGCGCGTGGATCGAGTCCCGGAAACCGACGCGCGTAGCACGTGCCGAGTAGCCTGGACGCGCGCGGGCGGCTCGGGTGTTCGGGCCTTTGTGCGCGCGCGATGGATTTTGTTTTGGCTGGTAGCTGTCGGATCGGCGCGGAATTCTGCGGGTGGAGCGACACTTTTATGGCAGGGACGCGGACAAAATCCGACGCGGGAAAACAAAGAGCGATATGGGTGGAAACAAAGAGGCGGCGCGGAACACGCGTGGATGGCTGGTGGTGGCCCTCGGTGCGCGCGTGAACGCGTTTCGACGGCGTGGTGACTGTGGCAAGGAGCGATTTGGCTTGCTGCCAGTTGTTTCGACACGGAACCGCAGGCAGACTTTTGGCCAGTAGCGATTGGTGTGTTCTGGTTGGCAGCACTCGTTCTGGTTGGAAGGCGCGCGCGACGCGTTTATGGCTGGCTCTGTTTGTGGCTTGCTGATTCCGACACGGACAGAGCGCGTGGATTGCCAGGCGAACAAACAGCGCGCGCGGATGGCGGCCACGGAAACCGACAATATCCAGAGAATTTGGCGCCTAGCGGATCGGAACAAAGGATTGCTGCGAATAGGAAAAGTAGGGCAGCTGTAGACAGATATTTTTGATAGGATTTTCGCTATAGATCTAAACAAAAGATGAACACGAGGAACCCTAACCCTAATAGACAAAAACTAAAAACAGAAAAACGGGAACGCAAATCAACAAGAAACAGCAACTAGTAGATGCAAATTGGTGTTGATCTAGGCTCTGGCACAAACTACACTATTTTTGTGGGGCAATTTTCTGGATAGGTAATAAAAACACTCAAAGTAAAGGGAAATTTGATAGCTCACCGAGGCAACCTGTAAATCTGATACCAAGATGATAAGGGGTGGCCCAATCTTCTCAGTGAACTCACAGATAACTTCTGAATAGATAACTAGTGTCTCACTAAGAACTCTCCGGCTGATCCCTGAAGCCAATGCAACAGATAGCAACCCAATGGATATTCTCAACTCCACACTCTTGCACAAGTAATCCACCGACTACAAGTGGTACTGTACCGTCTTATTCCCAGTGGAACAGCAGGTATCACGTAAAGTTTGCAGATGAACCTCCAGTATGAAAGGCTAACAAGCAGTTTCAACTAGGGGCTATAGGGTTTTGGTTTATCTCAATCGTAGTCTGATCTATTCCACACGCAGGTGGTAGCTATATATGAGGGAGGGGTGCGGCCACAAGCTCCTTGCGCAAGCAATCCCTCTCCTACTCGACTAGGACTCCTATTTCCTAACACATATGGGATACAAACCGACCCCACACACAAAGGGGTGCGGCCATATTGGTATACAGACCAATTGGACTCGTTTTGGAAACTGGCAGAAAACTATTCGTGGCTTGTTTCGGTCACCACGGCTTGCACGAGTCGAATTTCTTGATGGGGCCGGATCCATTGGAAAGCCCATCAAATTCCCTATCCGTAGAGTGCTTGTTTGCTGTATTTGGAGCCCGTATGAAGAATCCATGACTATTTCAAATTCGGGACTCCTGGCAGTCCGAACTGAAACATCAATTCCTTGTAGTTGTTTTCCATGCCTCCTTCTTCTGCTCCTTGCTTCCTCTTCTCCGTCCATGTTTGTGTTATCAATAAACCTAATCATACATATCATAGGCTTAGGTAGTATAACGTTCTCACAAACACAAACATTATTTATTAATAGGAAAGAATTGACCTTATAATAAACATCAGTGAGACTCAATATTTCCTTCCAACTCAAGCATGAATAAACCTCATGGACCTCTATTATGTCCATATCAGATGAGGTAACTGACAAATCCACACAATGTGTGAAATGAACAGAACTTCAAGTATAAACCACTTGAAAAAGGAAACTGGTCAATGGCGGTTACAAAACACCACGAGATGGTTCTCATGATGAACATGATTCCACTAGAACAAACGTTTGGAGGATCAACAAAGAGACATTGGAAGAATCAACTTCTAGGTTCTGCTGGATGTTCTAGATACCGACAGCAGGCTCACGACCAGCCTTATATAGGTCATCAAGTCAAAGTAAAACTCCGGTTTGGAAGAACGGAGAGGAATCTTGTTGAAAACGAGCCACACAAGAATTCTCACGGAGAGTGGTTGTTCTTATGGATTCAAAGGATTACAGAGTTAGGCCTTCTGGCTAATTGTGTCAACCACAACATCAACCATGCCAGATTTTGAAAAGACCTGGTTCAATATTCTTGAGGAAACACCGGCCATCGTTGCTGCTTGAGATTCAACTCTGGTTAGTGGATAGATAACTTAGATTCGATATTCTTGAGCGAAGAGATTGCACCGGTTACCAACGAGATACATTTACTCGATTCTCAAGACATGGACTATGATGCCACGCTCAAGAACATGAGCGAGATTGCAGACATCATGTATTAGCAACTTGCGAAAGACGGTTGCACCTACATGGACTACTTGCAATGAAACACATCTGAGTCATTGTTGGGAAGATAATTGCAAAGATAACGAATTTCTTGGATTTCTTATCTTTCACGAACGATCAGTCAGTGGCTTAGTGTGGATGCAAACTTCTTTCAGGAATGGAAGTAGCAACTTACCATCTCAAGAATAGACCACACGTGCATGACCGAGGGATTATTCCCGAGGGAACAAGAAAACTTTACTCGAACCCATGGCTACAACTTTCACCATAAGCACACGAACCCGAGAAAGTCACTTTGAACATCCAGAACACAACTTCGTGATGACACAAAGATGGTTCTCGAAAGTTTCCAATGGTGTTGCCATTTGTTCAGCATGAACCTCTTGCAACTTGGATAAAACAAGAATGTCGTAGATGGGCTCAACAACATCTTTATCAAGACACTCCAAGAAGAGGGATTCATATGATATATGAACAAGGCAAAACATTGGTTAGACCAAAGGACATGAAGGTGTACTCGGGCAAAACACTATGAGTGAAAACACCGTCAAGATAGTCCTTGACTCTTTTCTTGATTTGACGATAGCCCACATCAAATCAAGGTTAGAATGATAGCATGTCCACTGAAGAGATACTATCAATCTTCGACATAGAGGAGACTGGATACCCCATAACGAAGGATCAAGTTAGGATGAACTTTTGTCTTTCAGCTCTCCAAGTTAGTGTTTTAAGCTCAACCACTAGTCCAGGATATCCATGATGAGGACATCCCTAGCTCTTCACCTATTGTTGAACATGAAGATCCACCAATTAAAGCTAATGAAGTGAGGATTGGTCCAATGACAAGATCAAGGACTAAGCTATTACAACAACAGGTGAATTCACTCCTACTTGAGTATAATGTTTCTAATTGTGAGAATTTTATACTACCTAAGTCCTTGCATTTGTGTGTACTTAGGTTTATTGATAACACAAGCATGAATGAAGATCATGGAGAGGAGACACACAAGGATGAGCATGGACTAGAAGAGGAGATGGAAAACAGGTGCTAGCATGGTGAAAACAACAAATAACAATTGTTATCATGATAAGGGGATGGTGCCTCCACAAGATCAAATGCACTAAGTGTGGAAAACAATGTCAATTATGTTATTCCACACTCATACATGAACAAGGCAAGAGGAAGGCGCCCACAAGGAACATCTATGCGCCATATACAAGACCTAGTTCAATTAGGATTGGTTTGTATACCAATTTGGCCGCACCCCTTGTGTGGGGGTCGGTTTGTATCTATTTTCGTGTCCTAGTAGGAGTCCTAGTCCAATTAGGTTAGGTGCTTGCGCAAGGGATGCCTTGTGGCCGCACCCCCTCTCATATATACCCCTTGGGGCGCATAGGAGAGGGCAGACTACGATTGAATCAAACAAACCCCATAACCTCTAGTTGAAACTGCTTGTTAGCCTTTCATACTGGAAGTTCATCTGCAAACTTTTACGTGTTACCTGCTGTTCCACTGGAATAAGACGGTACAGGACCACTTGTAGTCGGTGGATTACTTGTGCAAGAGTGTGGAGTTAAGAATATCCATTGGGTTGCTATCTGTTGCATTGGCTTCAGGGATCAGCCGGAGAGTTCTTAGTGGCGCACTAGTTATCAATACAGAAGTTATCTGTGAGTTCACTGAGAAGATTGGGCCACCCCATATCATCTTGGTATCAGATTTACAGGTTGCCTCGGTGAGCTATCATATTTCCCTTTAGATTTGAGTGTTTTATTTCCTATCCAGAAAATTGCCCCACAAAAATAGTTTTAGTTCTTGCCATAGCCTAGATATCATCTTAGTTTTCAATTACTAGTGCTGTCTTTGTGTTAGATTTGTGTTGCTTTTTATCGTTTTTAGTTTCTTATTTTTCGGCTAGGTTTAGGGTTTTGTTCATCTAGCCGAGTTCATATAAAAAAACTACCAAAAAGATCCGCAGCTATCAACTATATCCCTCCCAATCCGAGTTGTTCTAGTAATCCTACCACGGCAGCAATTCTCACCGATTCCCTGCCGTGTTGATCCTCCTAGCTACTCTCGGATTCGTTCCAAATCGCGCTTACCAAACCACCACTTCCACCCGCAGCGCGCTTACCATCCTTGCCATACTCGGATTCCCACCACCACCCGCAAACCTACCTACCGCTGCCGCCACCTAGTCGCTATCGGATTCCACCATAACACGGTTACAAAACCCCCCCTAATCCCCGCAGCACCCCACACCAATCGCTCACTCGCGCGCTGCCGCGGTACCAAAAGTATCCAAAACGCTGCCGCGCCCACGTATCGCTAGCCGCGCCCGAAAATCACCGCAGCGCTATTACCAAACCGTGTAACGCGGGTGCGCGCGCTGCCGCGGTACGAAAACTGCTCGATTCGCTGCCGTATGCTCTGCCGCGGTACAAAAACCGAACAAATCGCTGCCGTGAATTCCTGCGCGCTGTGAAGTTCTGCCGCGGTACGATTTCAGTGCGTTTTTCTGCCGTTTTGCTCTGCCGCGGTACCAAAACCGCTGTTTTCTCTGCCGTGGTACCAAATTGTGCTTTTTTTTTCTGCCGTGAGCCCCTAGTTGCTGCCGTGAGTGTTCTAAGTCATTTTTCCACTAGTTTTCTTTTGTGCTTTCTTTTATTCCCTGTTTTTCATCACTAGGACCATCACCTCCATACTTTGTGAACCTTAGCCACAGCCTTTCTACAGCATTATAATAGGAACTTGCCCACAAGTATAGCTATTTTGTGCTCTGACAGGCTGCTCATATTTCATCACCACCATTGTGTTCACTTGTGTTTGGTTTATTGTTGCTCCTAGCTTAGTGTAAGGCCATTAAAAAATTAAAAAAAAAAGAGAAAAGAGAAAAGAGAAAAGAGAAAGTGCAAAGAGGCCATATCAATACTATTGTTTCTAGTTGAGCTTGCCATTGTGACACTTGATTTTTCTTTGAGCAATCTTGTGCCTGTCAAAAGAGCCTAGCTAGTGACTTTCTAGTGCATTGCAAAATTCATCCATATATTGCATTGCCACATTTGTCTCCATTGTGTGAGTTTCCTTGGGTCTTTTATATCTTCACTAAGACAGCAAATAGGATTGTTACTTTGGTGATTGTTAGGTATCCATACCAAGCCCCACTAAATAACCTTGTTTGCCATTGTGAGAGTTAAAAACCTGGGTATTCTTTTCTTCACACCAAAGCACTTTAATTGCCTCTACTTGTGGTAAGTATCTCTATTCACTTTGGAGTGGTAAGATATCCTATTGTCTTGCTAGATTTTTGATAAGGATGGACCTAAGAACTATGTTCTCACAAGCATGAATGGAGAGTTGATAGAAGACCACATGAACATGGTGAAAACAAACATTCAAGATGGTGAAAACAAGATCACATTGATGAAAACAATAAAGCAAGATGGTGAAAACAATTCATAACAATTGTTATTCCAATAGAACAATTGTTATTCATCAAGATATGGAGATGGTGCCTCCACAAGATCAAATGCACTAAGTGTGGAAACAATGCCATATTGTTATTCCACACTCATGGATGGACAAGGCAAGAGGAGGGCGCCCACAAGGAAGCATCAATGCGCCATATATGTCCTAATAGAAGTAGAATTGGTTTGTATACCAATATTGGCCGCACCCCTTGTGTGTGGGGTCGGTTTGTATCCAATTGTGTTAGGTATAGGAGTCCTAGTCCTATTAGGAGTAGTGCTTGCGCAAGGAGGGGTCTTGTGGCCGCACCCCCTCTCATATATACCCCCCTGGGGCGCATAGGGGAGAGAGAACAAGTTTAAACCAAAAACCAGAAACCCTAGCCTCTAGATTGTATTGCTTGTAAAGCATTCATCTTGAAGTTTACCCATTGCAAAGCAGCGTGATATCTTGTTATTCCATCTGGGAATAAAGGGATACAGCACCACTTGTGATCCTTGATCATTTGTGCAAGAGTGTGTAGTTGAGAATATCTAAGGAGCTTGATTGTTGTTGCATTGGCAACGGGGATTAGCTAAGAGAGGTCTCAGTATAGCACTAGTTATCCAATTATCAGAAAATACAAAAAGAGAGAGTTAGTTCATCGAGAAGATCGGGCCACCCCTTATCATCTTGGTATCAGATTCTCCAGGTTTACTCGGTGAGCAAAGTTATCCCTAGTTTTTAGTTATTCCTATCCAGAAAAAGCCACACAAAAATATTAGGTTTAGATCATTGCCAGAGCCTAGATCAACACCAATTTGCATCTACCTAGTTGCTGCTTTTTGTTGATTTGTGTTTCTGTTTTTCTGTTTTTAGGGTTCCTCTTTTTATCTTGTTAGCATCTATATCAAAAAACTCACAAAAAAGAAACCTGAGGATACTGTCCATTGGAATGAGTATGAGGCATTGAGAGATCATTTGTCCAACAAAATTGCTAAAGATATTGAAAGAAGTGATGATCAATTGAGAGAAGATTTGAATGTCATTGATTTGAAGATAAGGGAGTGTGCAACTCAAGAGTCTGTCAATGAGATCAAGGAAGCTATAAGGACTATGCAACTACAAATGACTACAATTACACATACATTGCAACAACTTCAACAAGCACCACAAGCCATTGCTCCAATTGATAATGTGAGAGGAAATTTCAATGATGGCCGTGGACAAATAGCAAGGAGAGTGCCTTTGGAAAATAATAGAGAGAATGATGGCTTGGGAAAACCAAAATTCTCTATGCCTAATCTTTCTTGTGACTCTGAAGATGTGGAAGAGTACTTAATGTGGGAGCTAAAAATTGAAAAATTGTGGAGATTACATGAGTATCCCGAGGAGAGAAAGGTGAACCTTGCATCTTCTTCTTTTGATGGCTATGCTCTTTTGTGGTGGGATGGCATTACAAAGGATAGAGAAGAAAAAGAAGAGGAAGAGGTGAAAACATGGAGAGAGATGAAGCAATTGTTAAGAGATAGATTTGTTCCCAAGAATTATATTAGAAACTCTCCATGACAAATTGCAACAATTGAAGCAAGGATCAAAGACAGTTGATGCCTATTACAAGGAGATGGAGTTGATTATTCAAAGGGCTCGAATTAGAGGCTCTGAACAAACAATGCAAAGATCTTGAGTGGATTGCAATTCAAAATAAGAAGCATTGTGAGGCATGTTACTTACAACAATATGAGTGAATTACTACATCAAGCAAGGGAGGCCGAAAAGAGATTGCAAGAGGAGCTTCAAGTGAGTGCAAGGAGGAGTTTTTCTTCTCAAACAATCCAATTTTGCAACTCCTACACCCCTACCGTGGACCTTCTACACCCAAACCCGAGCCAATTTCATCAAGTTCAAAGAAGCCCATTGCTTACTTCGGGTTCTAGTGGTGCTACACCTCCTCCAAGGAATAGGGACATGACATGCCACACATGTGGAGGAAAAGGACACTTTAAGAAGGATTGCCCCAACAAGAAAGTTATGCTCCTTAATGCTAATGATGAGTATGAGACTGGAGATGTTGTTGATCCTAATGATGAGGATGCATATGATGATAATGATGATGATGGTCCTATTGATGCCTTTGCTACAAATTATCCAACTATTGTGTGCACCAAAGCATTGACTATTGCTCCTAGCAAAGATGAGAGCCAAAGGTGCAATTTATTTCAAACCAAAGCAATTGTTGGACCTAGTATGGCTTGCAAGGTGATCATAGATGGAGGAAGTTGTAGAAATCTAGCAAGCAAAGAATTATGTGCAAAGCTAAGTTGAAATATATTCACATCCCAATCCATACTATATTCAATGGATCACTGACAAAGAGGAGATGAAGGTATGTCATATGGTGAGAGTGGAATTTCAAATTGGACCATACAAGGATACAATTGAATGTGATGTTGTTCCATGTCGGTTTGCCACTATTACTTGGAAGCCCATGGCAATTTGATAGAAAGGTGCTACATGATGGAGAGCAAACACCTACCACTTAAATTGGAACAATAAGGATATCATATTGAGGCCTATGTCACCCCAACAAATCATGCATGAATCAAGACAAAAGTTTGAAGTGAAAGAAAGGGAGTGAAAACACCAAATCATGGAGGAAGACAAGCCTAGCCGAGTGGAACAAGCCTTTTAACTAATGATAATATTTTTCCTAGTATTATTTCTTGTGTACAGGTTTTCTTGAAGAAAGGGAGCACAAGGAAACATTACAATCATCACATAAATTGGAGGATTATGCCATGCATACAAGAAAGCTTGCTTGTGATATGAAGGTTATTTTTGAAGAAAGGGAGACACAACCTTCAAATTCACAAGATATTGAGGAGATCATACCTACTACACATGAGGAGGTTAGTATTGATAAGGGTATGGATTTCGGTTTGATAACTACAAGTAGTGAATTATGTGATAATTTTCAACCATATAAACCTATAAATTCGAAATTTAACAATGTGGTTTTTATTACACATAAAGAAGTACTTGCTATGATACCTTCTAGTGATATTATTTATGATGACATTCTTAAAGAACCAATTGATATACAATGTGCTATGGATAAATTTGGTTATGATAATTCTAGTACATAATACTAGTTTCAAATTTATTTGATTGGTGATTATAATTTGGATAAAATTTTCATGATACATCACATGTTACTTATAATGAAGTGGCCGAATTACATAATGAGATATTTGGGATAAAAATTGATAGATATGATGAAGTGGCCGAATTACATATGTTTAGTTCACCACATTATTGGTTGGATACATGTTCCATTAAATCAAACTATACTTATATTTGCAATTTTGATTGCTATGAGATGAAAGAATATGACTATGTGGTTTGCATACAAATTTCGTGATCATATGATATTTTCACTATATTGTGTTTTGCTAACAACTAATGAGTACCATATCTATATATATGGTGCATACACTTTGTTTTTCTTGTTTATTCCACTTTCAGATAATCACAAGACGAGGACGTCTTGTCTTGAAGAAAGGGAGGATGATAAGGATGGACCTAAGAACTATGTTCTCACAAGCATGAATGGAGAGTTGATAGAAGACCACATGAACATGGTGAAAACAAACATTCAAGATGGTGAAAACAAGATCACATTGATGAAAACAATAAAGCAAGATGGTGAAAACAATTCATAACAATTGTTATTCCAATAGAACAATTGTTATTCATCAAGATATGGAGATGGTGCCTCCACAAGATCAAATGCACTAAGTGTGGAAACAATGCCATATTGTTATTCCACACTCATGGATGGACAAGGCAAGAGGAGGGCGCCCACAAGGAAGCATCAATGCGCCATATATGTCCTAATAGAAGTAGAATTGGTTTGTATACCAATATTGGCCGCACCCCTTGTGTGTGGGGTCGGTTTGTATCCAATTGTGTTAGGTATAGGAGTCCTAGTCCTATTAGGAGTAGTGCTTGCGCAAGGAGGGGTCTTGTGGCCGCACCCCCTCTCATATATACCCCCCTGGGGCGCATAGGGGAGAGAGAACAAGTTTAAACCAAAAACCAGAAACCCTAGCCTCTAGATTGTATTGCTTGTAAAGCATTCATCTTGAAGTTTACCCATTGCAAAGCAGATATCTTGTTATTCCATCTGGGAATAAAGGGATACAGCACCACTTGTGATCCTTGATCATTTGTGCAAGAGTGTGTAGTTGAGAATATCTAAGGAGCTTGATTGTTGTTGCATTGGCAACGGGGATTAGCTAAGAGAGGTCTCAGTGTAGCACTAGTTATCCAATTATCAGAAAATACAAAAAGAGAGAGTTAGTTCATCGAGAAGATCGGGCCACCCCTTATCAATTTTTGAGTGAGTTGTGAGAGGCACCACAACCTATACTTGTTTTATTTTCACTAACCTTCTAATGGATCCTTCTAGTGATGATCTTGTGCAGCAAAAGAAGGACCAAGCCGAGGTGGTGAATTGGAGGGAGTATGAGGCATTAAGGGATGTGTGCAACAAAAACTTGGATGATGCTGTTGGTCCTGTTTATGAGCTAGTTGATGATGTCAAGAAGGATGTGGCTAGCACCAAAAAATTGGCCGAAACCAATAGTGCTCAAATGAGAACAATGCAAGATGCTATTGATGCTATCAACAATCAGATGACTGATCTTACAAATTTGCTTCAAACTCGGTTACCACCCCTTGATGATGACAATGCTAGTATCCATAGTGATGCCAATAATGGGGATGATGTTATTCTTGGCCGTGGAGCAAGAGAAGGAAGAGGCCGAGATCATATAGGCCGAGCTAGACGTGTGCCTTTACCCAATGCTAATGAAAATTAGAGAGGATATCTTGGGTAAGCCAAAATTCTCAATTCCATCTTTCAGTTTTGATGCTATGGATGTGGAAGAATATTTGCTATGGGAATTGAAGATAGAGAAACTTTGGAGATTGCATGATTATAAATGAGGATAGAAAGATCAAATTGGCATCTTCTGAGTTTGATGGTTATGCTCTTAGATGGTGGGATAATCTTGTGAGAAAGAGACACAATGATGGAGAATTGCCCATTGTTACTTGGAATACCATGAAGAGGCTTATGAGAGAAAGATTTGTTCCTCCAAATTACATAAGGCAACAATTTGACAAATTGCAACAATTGAAGCAAGGTACCAAGACATTGATGCTTATTATCAAGAGATGGAGATGATTATGCAAAGAGGCCGTGTGGAAGAACAAATTGAGCAAATAATGCAAAGGTTCCTTTCAGGTTTACACTATAAAATCAAGGGCATTGTGAGGCATTATCAATATACCAATATGAATGATTTACTCCATCATGCTAGAGAGGCCGAATCACATATCTTGGATGAAGCACAAAATTTGGCTAGAACAAAGAGTAGATTTCCTTTGAGATCATCTATTACTCCTAGTACTTCAACACCACCACCTCCATCATCAAATTTTCGAGGTGCTACATCATCCAAATCCGAGGCTAGTGTGGCTAATACAAGGAAAACACCACAACCAACACCAAGTGCTTCGGGTTCTAGTGCTCCTACTACAAGGAATAGAGATATTACATGCCACACATGTGGAGGAAAAGGGCACTTCAAGAGGGATTGTCCAAATTCAAAAGTGATGATTATCAATGAGAACAATGAGTATGAGACAGGTGATGATGTTGATCCCAATGATCTTGATGATGATGATGGATATTTGAGTGATTCTCCTTTGGATGCTTATGCTACTACTATGCCTTCCATTATTTGCACCCAAAATTCATTGAGTGTGGTGCCTAGTCCTGAAACTCAAAGGTGCAATTTATTCCAAACAAAGGCTGTTATTGGTCCCAACATGGCTTGCAAAGTCATTATTGATGGAGGGAGTTGTAGGAACTTGGCAAGCAAGGATTTATGTGCTAAGTTGAACCTAAAATATTTACCACATCCGAGCCCTTATCATATACAATGGTTGAGTAGCACTGGACAAATGAAGGTATCTCATATGGTGAGAGTGGAGTTTCAAATTGGACCTTACAAGGATACTATTGAGTTTGATGTTGTGCCCATGACAGTTTGCCACCTATTATTGGGAAGACCTTGGCAATTTGATAGAAGTGTGAAGCATGAAGGGAGAGCTAATACTTATGAGTTGAATCATCATGGGAGGACTATTATCTTGAGGCCTATGACTCCACAACAAATTGTAAATGAGTCCCAATCCAAAATTGCTATGAAAGAGGAAAAAGAGAGAGAGAGGGATGAGGGAACACCAAAAATACAAGCCATGGGGAGTGATAGCAAAACCAATTCGAGTGGTAAAAAGAGAGAGAACCTATTATGCATGTTAGCCACTAAAGAGGATTTGAGGGACTTTAAGGATGATCCTTCACTAGTCCCTATTGTGCTTATTCACAAGGGAGGATTTTGGTTTCTAATGACATGACCCCTATTCCTCTTGGTGTTTCTAATGTTTTGCAGGACTTTGAGGATGTTTTTCCACAAGATGTGCCCTCGGGATTGCCACCATTGAGAGGAATTGAACATCAAATTGATTTGATCCCGGGAGCATCTCTCCCAAACCGATCCCCTTATAGAACCAATCCACAAGAAACAAAGGAGATCCAAAAGCAAGTACAAGAATTATTGGACAAAGGTTATATTCGGGTTAGTCTTTCTCCTTGTGCCGTTCCCGTTATTTTGGTTCCTAAGAAAGATGGTACTTGGCGCATGTGTGTAGATTGTAGAGCAATTAATAACATCACTATTCGTTATCGTCATCCTATACCACGTTTAGATGACATGTTAGATGAATTAAGTGGTGCTACTCTTTTCTCTAAAATTGATTTGCGTAGTGGATACCATCAAATAAGAATGAAAGAGGGAGATGAATGGAAAACTGCTTTTAAGACAAAATTTGGTTTATATGAGTGGTTAGTAATGCCCTTTGGTTTAACTAATGCACCTAGTACTTTTATGAGATTAATGAACCATATTTTGAGAGACTTTATTGGTAGATTTGTGGTAGTTTATTTTGATGATATTCTCATATATAGCCACAATGAACATGACCACATGGATCACATTAGACAAGTTTTGCAAGTGCTAAGAACTAATAAATTGTATGGAAATCTTGAGAAGTGCACTTTTTGCAAAGATAAAGTAATATTTCTTGGTTATGTTGTTTCTAAGCATGGAATTGAAGTTGATCAATCTAAAATTGAAGCTATTCGAAATTGGCCAATTCCAACTAATGTGAGTCAAGTTAGAAGTGTTAATGGGCTTGCTAGTTTCTATAGAAGATTGTGCCTAATTTTAGTACAATTGCTGCCCCTTTGAATGATCTAACTAAGAAAGGTGTTAATTTTGAATGGGGTGTTTCACAAGATATTGCTTTTCTTTGAAAGAGAAGTTTCGGCCCCATTGCTTATGCTTCCAAATTTTGATAAACAATTTGAGATTGAATGTGATGCTAGTGGCATAGGTATTGGAGGTGTGCTCATGCAAGAAAAGAAACCTATTGCCTATTTTTCTGAAAAATTGAATGGTGCACAATTGAATTATTTTGTTTATGATAAGGAATTATGCACTTGTGAGAGTTTTAGAAGTATGGAAACATTATTTGTGGCCTAAAGAATTTATTATCCATAGTGATCATGAAGCATTGAAATTTTAAAGTGCCAAAATAATTTGAATAAAGACATGCTAAGTGGGTTGAGTTCATTGAATCTTTTCCATACATTATAAAACATAAAAAGGGATTGGATAATGTAGTTGCTGATGCTTTGTCAAGGAAAAATATGTTACTCTCAAATTTAGAAATCAAGGTCGGGTTTGGAGGGTATTAGAGATTTATATGATGAAGATAATGAATTTTCCATGCCATTTAATAAATGTGTTAACACTAAAGCATGGGAAAAATTTCATATACATGATGGGTACTTGTTTAGAGCTAACAAATTGTGTATTCCCGAGTGTTCTTGCGTTTATTTTGATCCAGGAATCTCATAGTGGAGGATTGATGGGACACTTTGGAAGAGAGAAAACATTGTTGATGTTGGCAGAAAATTTTATTGGGCACACATGAGAAGAGATGTGTATAGATTGGTGCAAAGATGTATTACTTGCAACAAATCCAAATCAAAATTGAAGCCCCATGGATTATATACACCATTGCCATCACCAAGTACACCATGGGAAGATATTAGCATGGATTTCGTGTTGGGATTGCCAAGAACAAAAAGAGGACATGATTCTATCTTTGTGGTTGTGGATAGATTTTCAAAGATGGCTCATTTTATTCCATGCCACAAGAGTGATGATGCTTCTCACATTGCCAATTTGTTCTTTAGAGAGATTGTGAGATTGCATGGAGTTCCAAGAACTATAGTTTCAGATAGAGATGTCAAGTTCATGAGTTACTTTTGGAAGACACTTTGGGGTAAGCTTGGCACCAAGCTATTATTTTCTACTACTTGCCACCCCCAAACTGATGGACAAACCGAGGTGGTTAATAGAACATTGTCCACATTGCTAAGAGGTATGATCAAGAAGAATTTGAAGGAGTGGGAGGAGTGTTTGCCCCATGTGGAATTTGCTTACAATAGAGCTGTGCATTCAACTACTCAATTATGTCCTTTTGAGGTGGTGTATGGTTTCAAGCCAATTACTCCTCTTGATTTATTACCACTTCCTTTACATGAGAGAGTTAATATGGAGGCATCAAAGAGGGCTGATTTTGTGAAGAAGATTCATGAGAAAACAAAAGAAGCAATTGAGAAGAAGGGAAAACATGTGGCTGAAAGAGTAAACAAGAAGAGGAAGGAACTTATATTTCGGCCAGGAGATATGGTTTGGGTACACTTCAGAAAAGATAGATTTCCAACATTGAGAAAGTCCAAGTTGATGCCTAGAGGAGCTGGTCCTTACAAAGTTATATCAAGGATCAATGATAATGCATACAAGATTGACCTCCCAATTGATGATTTGGTGTTAGTAATTCTTTTAATGTGGCTGATTTGACACCTTACCATGGAGATGATTTAGCATCGAGGTCGATGCCTTTTCAAGAGGGGAGGATGATGAGGACATCCCTAGCTCTTCACCTATTGTTGAACATGAAGATCCACCAATTAAAGCTAATGAAGTGAGGATTGGTCCAATGACAAGATCAAGGACTAAGCTATTACAACAACAGGTGAATTCACTCCTACTTGAGTATAATGTTTCTAATTGTGAGAATTTTATACTACCTAAGTCCTTGCATTTGTGTACTTAGGTTTATTGATAACACAAGCATGAATGAAGATCATGGAGAGGAGACACACAAGGATGAGCATGGACTAGAAGAGGAGATGGAAAACAAGTGCTAGCATGGTGAAAACAACAAATAACAATTGTTATCATGATAAGGGGATGGTGCCTCCACAAGATCAAATGCACTAAGTGTGGAAAACAATGTCAATTATGTTATTCCACACTCATACATGAACAAGGCAAGAGGAAGGCGCCCACAAGGAACATCTATGCGCCATATACAAGACCTAGTTCAATTAGGATTGGTTTGTATACCAATTTGGCCGCACCCCTTGTGTGGGGTTCGGTTTGTATCTATTTTCGTGTCCTAGTAGGAGTCCTAGTCCAATTAGGTTAGGTGCTTGCGCAAGGGATGCCTTGTGGCCGCACCCCCTCTCATATATACCCCTTGGGGCGCATAGGAGAGGGCAGACTACGATTGAATCAAACAAACCCCATAACCTCTAGTTGAAACTGCTTGTTAGCCTTTCATACTGGAAGTTCATCTGCAAACTTTACGTGTTACCTGCTGTTCCACTGGGAATAAGACGGTACAGGATCACTTGTAGTCGGTGGATTACTTGTGCAAGAGTGTGGAGTTAAGAATATCCATTGGGTTGCTATCTGTTGCATTGGCTTCAGGGATCAGCCGGAGAGTTCTTAGTGGCGCACTAGTTATCAATACAGAAGTTATCTGTGAGTTCACTGAGAAGATTGGGCCACCCCATATCAATCCAGCACTGTTTTCATGGAGGAAGGAGTAGTTCAAATTACCCCTTTATTTATACATCACGGTCATGTGACAAACCTGGTGATACTTCTAGAAAGACAACCAGAATATCAGAACCTACCGAAATGTCTTAGAGTTCGAAAGGAGGTTTGCTTTCCAAAGCAACTGATATGGTCTAGAGAGCTTTGGCATTAACCTAACTCCCTGATGAAGAATGTGCACCAGAATGAACGGATTTGGTAACACGGCCAACTTTAGTAGAGACCGGGTGACCGATAGTGCTAAGAAGGATACAGATGTTTCTTAGATTTTTCAAAGCAATAAGAGTTGCTAGGAATATCTGATTCACATGTCAAAGCATAGACCCATCATACTCAAGCATTCAAGCTTGGAGGAAAGGGAAGTGAAGATGTGTAAGAGCATCACTTCATCAATAAGGCCATGAAATTAAACATAGCCTCTTGATATGTAAGAGTGTGATACTCGAAGGTAGAACAGATTAGAGGTTGATGAAACTTTTTTAATCTCAGAATTATAAAACTTTGACCTGGTCCTAGGGATGAACAAGGTTCTGGAGTTTGTTTCTCCTGACATCCCAAGTTGGAATGTTTTGACAGCAAACAAGAGCAAATGCATTGGAAGAATCCAACACCATATGTAACTTGGTTTCCAAACAACGGACGAAATTCAGAAAGCAACTAAAGAGTAGGAACGTGCTCTAGAAAATCCTGAGATCACATTGGATGCACAAGGTCATACCCATTTGTAGAACCCATGCCAAGAAGAGAAACATAGCAGAATCAAGAGGAAACATGTGGAGACCATAATGATCACTCTTTTTGTGACCCATTTTTGTTCCAGAAGAAAACCATTAGCTAATGGAGTTGAGATTACCTAGCCATCCTGAGGTAGAAGATGTTCCTTAGGATCCAGAGAAACATAACTTGGGTTAAAGGTCAGCATCCCGTACTGGTAGCGTGAGCATTACATGGTTAAGAAACCACATGATTCAACACACTTCAATCCAGCACATTCCGGGACCTTCGGTTCAAGTCCATGGTTGAAAACTCAAAGGAAGGAGTAACTATTATCTGAGTGCCTTGAAGGACACTACGAACAACAATCACGGGGTATCTTTCAAAAGAAAACATAACTCCGAAAGAATTTGAGCAGAGGGTAACGGATACATTCAAGATGTAAAGAAAATCTCGAGGTTCAGGATTTGAGACTTTAGAACAGGAGTATGTGGAACCCACACAACTCTGAGAGATTATGATCGAAAATAAATCGCCCAGATTAAGAGATAACGGAGTATGGAACACACACGACTCTAGAAACTATAACACTAGGTCAACTTGGGTAAAAAAACGTCATTGCCAAAGAAGGAACCTAGGTTTTGAATGAATAGAAGAGATAGCAAAACCTTTTCAAATCAAAATAGGTAAGCTGACCCAGTGATGAGGACATCCCTAGTGTTTCACCTATTATTTCACATGATGATATTCCTATAAAACATGATGAAGTGAGGCTTGGTCCCATGACAAGATCAAGGACCAAACTATTACAACAACAGGTGAATTCACTCCTACTTGAGTATAACATTTGTGATTATGAGAATTTTATACTACCTAAATCCATGCATGTTTGTATTCTTAGGTTTGTTGATAACACAAGCATTAAGGAGGGAGATCAAGGAGAGATGATGCACATGTATGGAGAGGAGCTGAAAACAAATGTTGATCATGGTGAAAACAATTCTACAAGTGTGGAAAACAAGTGCTAGATTGTTATTCCACACTCATGGAGGGACATAACAAGAGGAGGGCGCCCACAAAGTCTATCAATGCGCCATATAGAGTCCAAGTAGTATTAAACATGGTTTGTATACCATTATGGCCGCACCCCCTAGCTTGGGTCGGTTTGTATCTATTGTGTTGAGTCCAAAGTCCAAAACTAGGTCCAATTGGGTTCCTATTCGGGTTGGTGGGTTTTGCTTGCGCAAGCTACCTTGTGGCCGCACCCCACCCCTCATATACCCCTTGGGGCGCATAGGTTAGGTTAGACTACGTTAAAACAAAAACCCTAGACTTCTAGATTGTATTGCTTGAAGCATTCATCTTGAATCATCATACCTTTGCAAATCTGAGTGTATTCTGCTGTTCCACTGGGAATAAGGAGAAACAGGACCACTTGTAGTCGGTGGCTACGTGTGCAAGAGTGTGGAGTCTCGAATATCCGAAGGGGTTAAGTGCTGTTGCAATTGGTGACAGGGTTTAGCCAAAGGAGAGAGCGAGGTATCACATTGGTTATCAAAAGTTCACTGAGAAGATCGGGCTACCCCTTATCATCTTGGTATCAGATTACTGGGTTACTCGGTGAGCTGTATCTATCCCTTTAGTTTCGAGTTGTTTTATACCTATCCAGAAAAAGCCACAAAAATAGTGTTAGTTGATTGCCATAGCTTTAGATAATTGCTAGTTTTCAAGTTTTAGTGCTGTTTGTGTTTGATCTTGTGTTACTTTTTCTCCTTTTGAGTCATTAGGTTTCGGTTAGGGTTAGGGTTCTTAGTTGTTCTTATTTCCGAGTCGAGTCTATATCAAAAATCCCAAAAAAATTAGTTATCCGCGGATCCATATTGTTTCTAATCCGAGTGCTCTTGTTATTTCGGTGGGGGAGTTGAGTTCTAGTGCTTTTCGGTTTCCTACCGCGGCACCAAAACCTTCCAATTCTCTGCCGCGGTACCCGTTCTTGTTGCAGTCGGATTCGGTCCACACGCGCTTACAAATCCCACAAAACCACCGCAACACCCCTTACCAAATCCGCCCACCGCAACTCACCTTTCGCCCGCGCGCGCAGCAGCAGATTGGGTCGTTTTTTCTGCCGCGGGCTGGTTTTTGCGTCGAAACGCTGCCGCCGCTGCCGTGAGCCTAGTGCTCTGCCGTGAGATCGCATACGGCACAGCTTTGTGCTGTTTTTTCTGCCGCGGTACGCTGCCGTGAGTCAAAAACTCACTGTTTTCCTGCCGTGGTGTTATTTTTGCCGTGGGTTTCCTAGCTAGTTGTAGGTTGTTTTTCTTTGTTTTTCTTTGATCTTTTCATTAGGATTTCCAGTCTTATCATTGTGAACCCTAGACAAAGCCTTTCTACAGCAAATAAAAGGTACCTTGCCCACAAGACTAGCTATTTTATTGCTCTGTTCAGGCTGCTCATTATCATCTTGTGTCACATTGATCTAGCTGTTATTTCATTTGCTCCTTTAGTTGTTTTCGGCCATAAAAAGTATAAAAAAAAAGGGAAAAACAGAAAAATAGAAAAAGAGAAAAACAGAAAAAGCAAAAAGAAAGGCCATTGAGACACATTGCTATTAATATCATTTGGAGCTGTTTTCATTGCTATCATTGACACCACACATTGAGCAATCTTGTGCCTGATTATCATTGAGCTTGGCTAGTGTCTTTCTAGAGCATTGCAAAATTTCCTACATATATTTGCTTTGCCACAATTGTCTCCAATTTTGGTGTGTTTTCCTAGGTGTTATTTTGTATCATTCACAAACAGCAATAGGACTTGTTAATTGGTGATTGTTAGGTATCCATACCAAGCCCCACCATATAACCTGTTTTTACCTTTGTGATAGCAAAACCACTGGGTATTTTATTCTTCACACCAAGTCACATTAGTTCCTATTACTTGTGGTAAGATTTTCTATTCACTTTGGAGCAGTAAGGATCACCTCTTTTGCTGGTTTTGATGAGTTGAGAGAGAGCACCACAACCCATATTTTGTTTATTTCACTAACCTATTAATCATGGTTGCTCCTAGTGATGTTTCTACACAGGCTAAGAAGAAGCATGGTGATGAACAAGTGAAGTGGACAGATTTGGAGGAGATGCAAGACCAAATCACTACATCTATTGCTACAAAAAAATTCTGAGTTGCATTCTCTTATTGATAAGCATGGAGTGGACATGGATACACATGTTCAAAATTGGGCCTTCAAATTGATACTATGACTGAAACAGCTGCTGCTACTCAAGAGCAAGTTACCACATTGCAAGCCTCTATTGATACATTGACTACTAGAATTGGTGCCTTGGCCACTTTATTGGATCAAAGAATTCCTGCCCGAGAGGATGGTGGGAGTGCTTTTGGTGATGCCGAGGAGGAAGAAGAGGAGGATAATGATTATGTCCAACAAGGCCGAGGTAGAGGAAGAGGAAATCATGGGGCTGGCCGTGGGTTCCAAGCAAGGAGGGTCCCTGTTCATGAGCCAAACCGTGAGGATGATGGTCTTGGTAAACCCAAGTTTATGTTACCTACTCTCAACTTTGATACTGATGATGTTGAGGAGTACCTCATGTGGGAGCTCAAGATGGAGAAATTATGGAGGATGCATGATTATCATGAGGAGAGAAAAATCAAGCTTGCTTCCTCTAGTTTTGATGGCTATGCTTTGCTATGGTGGGATAATATTACAAGAACAAGGGCAAGAAATAGGGAACCAGATGTTCTCACTTGGAGGGAGATGAAGCAAATTATGAGAGATAGATTTGTGCCCAAGAACTATTTGAGGTCTTTATATGACAAGTTGCAACAATTGAAGCAAGGTACAAAATCAGTGGATGCTTATTTTAGAGAGATGGAGTTGATATTGCAAAGAGCTAGAGTAAAGGAGGATGTTGAGCATACTATGCAAAGGTTCCTTTCAGGTTTGCAATTCAAAATTAAGAGCATTGTGAGGCATACACAATATAATGAATGAATTGTTGCACCAAGCAAGGGAGACAGAAAAGCAATTGGCCGAGGAGGCACTTATGGCTCCAAGGAGACCTTTCCCTAATAGGTCTTCTTTTTCTTCACCACCATTGTCACAATCTACCCCTAGCCGTGGGGTATCTACTGCAAAATCCGAGAGTAATACTTCTGTTTCTAAGAAGCAAGCACAACCAGCAGCTAGTGCAAGTGGATCTACTTCTTCAGCTCGAAATAGGGACATGAGCTGCCATACATGTGGAGGTAAAGGCCACTTCAAGAGGGATTGTCCAAATAAAAAGGTGATGCTTATTAATGAGGACAATGGTGAGTATGAGACTGGTGATGATGCTGATCCTTCTCAAGAGGATGCTTATGATGATGATGATGGTCCTCTTGATGCATATCCTTCCACATATCCTACTTTTGATGAGGATGGACCTAAGGACATTGTTCTCACAAGCATGAATGAAGAGTTGATAAAAGACATCAAGCTCATGGTGAAAACAAATATTCAAGAAGGTGAAAACAAGAGAAGAAACAATTCATAACAATTGTTATTCAATAGAAACAATTGTTATTCATCAATATCAACAAGGGGATGAGTGCCTCCACAAGGTTAAATGCACTCTATGATGGACAACCAAGAAGGAGGGCCCACATGGAAGCACAATGCGCCCAAGATATGTCCTAGTTGTATTAGAATTGGTTTGTATACCAATTGTGGCCGCACCCCTTTGTGTGTGGGGTCGGTTTGTATCCTATAGTAGTTGTGTTAGGTTTCCTAGTCCTAATAGGGTTGTGCTTGCGCAAGGATGCCTCTTGTGGCCGCACCCCCCTATTATATATAGCCCATGGGGCGCATAGCAATAGGGGAGAACAAGTTTAGACCAAAAACCAGAAACCCTAGCCTCTAGATTGTATTGCTTGTAAAGCATTCATCTTGAAGTTTACCCATTGCAAAGCAGCGTGATATCTTGTTATTCCATCTGGGAATAAAGGGATACAGCACCACTTGTGATCATTGATCATTTGTGCAAGAGTGTGTAGTTGAGAATATCTAAGGAGCTTGATTGTTGTTGCATTGGCAACGGGGATTAGCTAAGAGAGGTCTCAGTGTAGCACTAGTTATCCAATTATCAGAAAATACCAAAAAGAGAGAGTTAGTTCATCGAGAAGATCGGGCCACCCCTTATCATCTTGGTATCAGATTCTCCAGGTTTACTCGGTGAGCAAGTTATCCCTAGTTTTAGTTATTTTTATTCCTATCCAGAAAAAGCCACACAAAAATATTACTAGTCATTGCCATAGCCTAGATATCACCATAGTAGTTTTACTTTTGCTGTCATTGTGTTAGATTTTGTGTCACTCTTTTTCTGTTTTTAGTTATCTTTGTGTCGGCCAAGATCTAGGTTCATTGTTTGTTCTTGGCGAAAACCCTAGCAAAAACACCAAAAATATCCGCAACATACCCACCACCCACCCCCAATTCGAGTTGCCCTAGCTCATACCCGCAAAAACCCACCCATATACCCACCAATCCGAGTCCACCTAGGGTTCCTATCCGTGCCATCATACCACCGCACCACACCCCTTGCCATACTCGGATTCACCCCCCATATACCGCCGCACACCTTCCATACTTGCCCCATATACGTACCATACCAATCGGGTCCATTATCTACTCGCAATCGAACTCCACCCCACCGCTGCCGTGTCACAGTCGCACTCGGATTCGCCCCGTCGCACCTTTACCAAACCCCCCCCGAGCCGTGTAACAGCGTTACCAAATCCCACCTCCGTGAGCTGCCGCGGCACAAAAACGCGTGAAAACGCTGCCGCGCCCACGTCTCTCAGCCGAACCGCAAAAAGCACCGCATCACCCTTACCAATCCGTGTAACACGAGTCTGCGCGCTGCCGCGGCACAGTTTCTGCAATTTTTCCTGCCGTGTGCGTCTGTTAGCCTTTGGGTGCTGCCGCGGTACGATTTCTTGCTGTTTTCGCTGCCGTACGTCTGCCGTGGTTCAAAAACCATCAGTTTTGCTGCCGTGTGGTCTAAATCCTGCCGTGAGTGTTCCAAAGCCACAAATCACTTAGAATCTTTTGTGTTTCTTTTTATTTTCCTGTTTTTTTATCCCTAGGACTTTCCCCTCCATACTTTGTGAACCATAGACACAGCCTTTCTACAGCATCTTTATAGGAACTTGCCCACAAGTATAGCTATTTTGTGCTCTGACAGGTTGCTCTAAATTCATCACCATCATTGTGTTCACTTGTATTTGGTTCATTGTTGCTCCTAGCTTAGTGTAAGGCCATTGAAAAATTAAAAAAAAATAGAAAAAGCAAAAAGTATAAAAAAAAAAAAAGAGAAAAGAGAAAAGAGAAAAGAGAAAGTGCAAAGAGGCCATATTATTACTATTGTTTACTAGTTGAGCTTGCCATTGTGACACTTGGTTTTTCATTGAGCAATCTTGTGCCTGTCAATAAGAGCCTAGCTAGTGACTTTCTAGTGCATTGCAAAACTCCTCCATATATTGCATTGCCACATTTGTCTCCATATTGTGTGAGTTTCCGTGGATCTTTTATATCTTCACAAGAACAGCAAATAGGATTATTACTTTGGTGATTGTTAGGTATCCATACCAAGCCCCACCATAAGCCCTGTTTGCATTGTGATACTTGATAGCTCAGATATTCTCTTCTCACACCAAAGTACATTGATCATTGCTCCTTGTTGGTAAGTTGATCTTTTTCTCTCTTGGAACATCAAGTGAAGCTATTTGCTTGGTTTTGAGTGAGTTGAGAGAGGCACCACAAACCCATTGTTTATTTTGTTACTAACAAATTAATCATGAGTTCTTCTAGTGATGTTGATGTGCAGGCAAAGAAGAAACCCGAGGAGATTGTCCAATGGAATGAGTATGAAGCATTGAGAGATCACTTGTCCAGAAAAATTAAGAATGATATTGAAAGAAGTGATGACCAATTGAGAGAAGATTTGAATGTGATTGATTTGAAGATAAGGGAGTGTGCATCTCAAGATTCTGTTAATGAGATCAAGGAAGCTATAAGGACTATGCAACTCCAAATGACTACAATCACCAATACATTGCAACAACTTCAACAAGCACCACAAGCCATTGCTCCAATTGATGATGGGAGAAGAAATTTCAATGATGGCCGTGGGCATATTGCAAGGAGAGTTCCTTTGGAAAATAATAGAGAGAATGATGGCTTGGGAAAACCAAAATTCACTATGCCTAATCTTTCTTGTGACTCTGAAGATGTGGAAGAGTACTTGATGTGGGAGCTCAAAATTGAAAAATTGTGGAGATTACATGATTATCCCGAGGAGAGAAAGGTGAACCTTGCATCTTCTTCTTTTGATGGCTATGCTCTTTTGTGGTGGGATGGCATTACAAAGGATAGAGAGGAGAAAGAAGAGGAAGAGGTGAACACATGGAGAGAGATGAAGCAATTGTTAAGAGATAGATTTGTTCCCAAGAATTATATTAGAACTCTCTATGACAAATTGCAACAATTGAAGCAAGGATCAAAGACAGTTGATGCCTATTACAAGGAGATGGAGTTGATTATTCAAAGGGCTAGAATTAGAGAGGCTCCTGAACAAACAATGCAAAGATTCTTAAGTGGATTACAATTCAAAATAAGAAGCATTGTGAGGCATGTTACTTACAACAATATGAGTGAATTACTACATCAAGCAAGGGAGGCCGAAAAGAGATTGCAAGAGGAGCTTCAAGTGAGTGCAAGGAGAAGTTTTTCTTCTCAACAATCCAATTTTGCAACCCCTACACCTCCAACCCGTGGACTTCCTAGTACCAAACCCGAGCCAATTTCATCAAATTCAAAGAAGCCCATTGCTTCTACTTCGGGTTCTAGTGGTGCTACACCTCCTACAAGGAATAGAGACATGACATGCCATACATGTGGAGGAAAAGGACACTTTAAAAAGGATTGCCCCAACAAGAAAGTTATGCTCCTTAATGCTAATGATGAGTATGAGACTGGAGATGATGTTGATCCTTATGAGGATGCATATGATGATAATGATGATGATGGTCCTATTGATGCCTTTGCTACAAATTATCCAACTATTGTGTGCACCAAAGCATTGACTATTGCTCCTAACAAAGATGAGAGCCAAAGGTGCAATTTATTTCAAACCAAAGCAATTGTTGGACCTAGTATGGCTTGCAAGGTGATCATAGATGGAGGAAGTTGTAGAAATCTAGCAAGCAAAGAATTATTGCAAAGCTAAGGTTGAAGTATATTCCACACCCCAATCCATACTATATTCAATGGATCACTGACAAAGAGGAGATGAAGGTATGTCATATGGTGAGAGTGGAATTTCAAATTGGACCATACAAGGATACAATTGAGTGTGATGTTGTTCCCATGTCGGTTTGCCACCTATTACTTGGAAGACCATGGCAATTTGATAGAAAGGTGCTACATGATGGGAGAGCAAACACCTACCACTTGAATTGGAACAATAAGGATATCATATTGAGGCCTATGTCACCCCAACAAATCATGCATGAATCAAGGCAAAAGTTTGAAGTGATAGAGAAGGGGAGTGAAAACAACAAATCCATGGAGGAAGACAAGCCTAGGCCGAGTGGAAAAAGTCTTTTAACTAATGCCATAATTTTTCCTAGTGATGTTTCTTATGGACAGGTTTCTCTTGAAGAAAGGGAGGGCAAGGAAACATTACAATCATCACATAAATTGGAGGATACAAAAAGCTAGCTTGTGATATGAAGGTTATTTTTGAAGAAAGGGAGCTACAACCTTCAAATTCACAAGATATTGAGGAGATCATACCTACTACACATGAGGAGGTTAGTATTGATCATGGTATAGATTTCGGGTTGGTACCTAATAGTAATGAATTGTGTGATAATTTTCAACCATATACACCTATGAAATCGAAATTTCACAACATGGTTTTGATTACACATAAAGAAGTACTTGCTATGATACCTTCTAGTGATATTATTTATAATGACATGCTTAAAGAACCAATTGATATACAATGTGCTATGGATAAATTTGTTTGTGATAATGTTAGCACATATGATACTAGTTTCAAATTTTATTTGATTGGTGATTATAATTTGGATAAAATTTTCATGATACATCATATTTGTGTTACATGTAATGAAGTGGCCGAAATACATAACATGTTATTTGGGATAAATATTGATAAACATGATGAAGTGGCCGAAAGATATATGTTTGTTTCACCACATTATTTCTTGGATACATGTTCTATTAAAACAAACTATACTTATATTTGCAATTTTGATTGCTATAAAATGAAAAAATATGACTATTATGTGTTGTTTGCATACAAAATTCGTGATCATATGATATATTCACTATATTGTGTTTTGCTAACAACTAATGAGTACCACTATATCTATATATATGGTGCATACACTTTGTTTTTCTTGTTTATTCCACTTTCAGATAATCACAAGACGAGGACGTCTTGTCTTGAAGAAAGGGAGGATGATGAGGATGGACCTAAGGACATTGTTCTCACAAGCATGAATGAAGAGTTGATAAAAGACATCAAGCTCATGGTGAAAACAAATATTCAAGAAGGTGAAAACAAGAGAAAAACAATTCATAACAATTGTTATTCAATAGAAACAATTGTTATTCATCAATATCAACAAGGGGATGAGTGCCTCCACAAGGTTAAATGCACTCTATGATGGACAACCAAGAAGGGGGCCCACATGGAAGCACAATGCGCCCAAGATATGTCCTAGTTGTATTAGAATTGGTTTGTATACCAATTGTGGCCGCACCCCTTTGTGTGTGGGGTCGGTTGTATCCTATAGTAGTTGTGTTAGGTTTCCTAGTCCTAATAGGGTTGTGCTTGCGCAAGGATGCCTCTTGTGGCCGCACCCCCCTATATTAGCCCATGGGGCGCATAGCAATAGGGGAGAACAAGTTTAGACCAAAAACCAGAAACCCTAGCCTCTAGATTGTATTGCTTGTAAAGCATTCATCTTGAAGTTTACCCATTGCAAAGCAGCGTGATATCTTGTTATTCCATCTGGGAATAAAGGGATACAGCACCACTTGTGATCATTGATCATTTGTGCAAGAGTGTGTAGTTGAGAATCTAAGGAGCTGATTGTTGTTGCATTGGCAACGGGGATTAGCTAAGAGAGGTCTCAGTGTAGCACTAGTTATCCAATTATCAGAAAATACCAAAAAGAGAGAGTTAGTTCATCGAGAAGATCGGGCCACCCCTTATCAACTTTTGTTTGCACACCTAGAACATTGAGTATTCTTCCAAGTCCTGAAAGTCAAAGATGCAACTTATTTCAAACAAGAGCAATTGTTGGTCCCCAATTGGCTTGCAAGGTTATTATTGATGGTGGTAGTTGCAGAAATTTGGCAAGCAAAGATTTGTGTGCAAAATTGAAGTTGAGATACATTACACATCCTCATCCTTATCATATACAATGGCTTAGTGACAAAGGAGAGATGAAGGTTACCCACATGGTGAGAGTTGAATTCCAAATTGGGCCTTATAAAGATACCATTGAGTGTGATGTGGTGCCTATGTCAGTTTGTCACATGTTGCTTGGGAGGCCTTGGCAATTTGATAGGAGTGTGATACATGATGGGAGAGCAAATACCTATCAACTCAAGTGGAAGGAGAAGGATATAGTGTTGAGACCTATGACACCACAACAAATTGTAAATGAATCTAGACAAAAAATTCCTGAGAGTGTTGAAAAGAAAGAGAGTGAAAATTTGAGTGTTGTGAGTGAAAGTAGGGCATCCAATTCGAGTGAAAAAAATAATAGTGAGGGAGTGAGCTTATTATGCATGCTAGCTACTAGAGAGGACTTGAGAGAATTTAGGGAGGATCCTACTATGCTTCCTATAGTGCTTATGCACAAGGGAGAAATTTTAGTTTCTAATGACATGACCCCTATTCCTCTTGGTGTTTCTCATGTCTTGCAGGATTTTGAGGATGTTTTTCCTAAGGAGGTGCCCTCGGGTTTGCCACCATTGAGGGGTATTGAGCACCAAATTGATTTGATTCCAGGATCCTCATTACCAAACCGAGCTCCCTATAGAACTAATCCCCAAGAAACCAAGGATTCAGAAACAAGTACAAGAGCTTCTTGATAAAGGTTACATTCGGATAAGCCTTTCTCCTTGTGTTGTTCCTGTTATTTTAGTGCCTAAAAAAGATGGTACATGGCGCATGTGTGTAGATTGTAGAGCAATTAACAATATCACTATTCGTTATCGTCATCCTATACCACGTTTGGAAGACATGTTAGATGAATTAAGTGGTAGTGCTATTTTCTCTAAAATTGATTTGCGTAGTGGTTATCATCAAATTAGGATGAAAGAGGGGGATGAGTGGAAAACAGCTTTTAAAACAAAATTTGGTTTATATGAGTGGTTAGTTATGCCTTTTGGATTGACTAATGCACCTAGTACTTTCATGAGATTAATGAACCATGTTTTGAGGAATTTTATTGGAAAATTTGTGGTAGTATATTTTGATGATATTCTTATTTATAGCCACAATGAGCATGAACATGTTGATCATATTAGACAAGTTTTGCAAGTGCTAAGAGAACATAAATTGTATGGTAATTTGGAAAAGTGCACTTTTGGCAAAGATAAGGTCATATTTCTTGGTTATGTTGTTTCTAAACATGGGATTGAAGTAGATGAATCAAAAATTGAAGCTATTAAAAATTGGCCTATTCCTACTAATGTGAGTCAAGTAAGAAGTTTTAATGGATTAGCTGGTTTTTATAGAAGATTTGTCAAAGATTTTAGTACACTTGCTGCACCTTTGAATGAACTCACTAAAAAGGGTGTAGAATTTGTGTGGGGAGTTGAACAAGATATTGCTTTTGATGCTATTAAAGAAAAGTTGATTTCGGCCCCTTTATTAATGCTTCCTAATTTTGACAAACAATTTGAGATTGAGTGTGATGCTAGTGGCATAGGTATTGGAGGAGTGTTAATGCAAGAAAAGAAACCTATTGCCTATTTTTCTGAAAAATTACATGGTGCACAATTGAATTATTCTGTTTATGATAAAGAATTATATGCACTTGTGAGAAGTTTAGAGGTGTGGAAACATTACTTGTGGCCTAAAGAATTTATTATCCATAGTGATCATGAAGCATTGAAATTCTTAAAGTGCCAAACAAATTTGAATAAAAGACATGCTAAATGGGTTGAATTTATTGAGTCTTTTCCATACATAATTAAACATAAAAAGGGATTGGACAATGTAGTTGCTGATGCTTTGTCAAGGAAAAACATGTTACTTTCTAATTAGAGATCAAGGTCTCGGGTTTGGAGGGTATTAGAGAGCTATATGCTAATGATAACGAATTTTCTATGCCATTTAATAAATGTTCTAATGTTATGCATGGGATAAATTTCATATACATGATGGATACTTGTTAGAGCTAACAAATTATGTATTCCCGAGTATTCTTTGCGTTTATTCTTATTACAGGAATCTCATAGTGGAGGGTTGATGGGACACTTTGGAAGAGAGAAAACATTGCTTATGTTGGCTGAAAATTTTTATTGGGCACATATGAGAAGAGATGTGTATAGATTGGTGCAAAGATGTATTACATGCAATAAGGCAAAATCCAAGTTGAAGCCCCACGGTTTGTACACACCATTGCCATCCCCAAGTACACCATGGGAGGATATTAGTATGGATTTCGTATTGGGTTTGCCAAGAACAAAAAAAGGCCATGATTCCATCTTTGTAGTGGTGGACAGATTTTCCAAGATGGCACACTTCATTGCTTGTCATAAGAGTGATGATGCCTCTCACATTGCCAATTTGTTCTTTAGAGAAATTGTGAGACTACATGGTGTGCCAAGAACAATTGTTTCTGATAGAGATGTCAAGTTTATGAGCTATTTTTGGAAGACACTATGGGGGAAGCTTGGCACCAAATTATTATTCTCCACTACTTGCCACCCACAAACTGATGGCAAACTGAAGTTGTGAATAGGACATTGTCTACATTGTTGAGAAGCATGATCAAGAAGAATTTGAGGGAGTGGGAAGATTGTTTGCCACATGTGGAGTTTGCTTATAATAGGGCTGTGCATTCAACCACAAATTTTTGTCCCTTTGAGGTGGTTTATGGATTTCGGCCTACTACACCCCTAGACTTGTTACCACTTCCAATTCAAGAGAGAATTAATATGGATGCTCTAAGAGGGCTGATTTTGTGAGGAAGATACATGAGAAGACAATGGATGCTATTGAGAAGAAGGGAAAATATGTAGCTCAAAAGAGAAATCAAAAGAGGAAGGAAGTTATTTTTCAAGAGGGAGATTTAGTATGGGTGCACTTTCGGAAGGATAGGTTCCCTAAGCTAAGGAAATCAAAATTGTTACCAAGAGGTGCTGGTCCTTACAAAGTGATTGCAAAAATAAATGATAATGCATACAAGATAGATCTTCCCATTGATGAGTTTTGGAGTGAGCAATTCCTTCAATGTTGCTGATTTGACACCATATCATGGTGATGCTCTTGATGAGGACATCAAGGCTTTCAAGGGGGGAGGATGATGAGGACATCCCTAGTGTTTCACCTATTATTTCACATGATGATATCCTATAAAACATGATGAAGTGAGGCTTGGTCCCATGACAAGATCAAGGACCAAACTATTACAACAACAGGTGAATTCACTCCTACTTGAGTATAACATTTGTGATTATGAGAATTTTATACTACCTAAATCCATGCATGTTTGTATTCTTAGGTTTGTTGATAACACAAGCATTAAGGAGGGAGATCAAGGAGAGATGATGCACATGGATGGAGAGGAGCTGAAAACAAATGTTGATCATGGTAAAAACAATTCTACAAGTGTGGAAAACAAGTGCTAGATTGTTATTCCACACTCATGGAGGGACATAACAAGAGGAGGGCGCCCACAAAGTCTATCAATGCGCCATATAGAGTCCAAGTAGTATTAAACATGGTTTGTATACCATTATGGCCGCACCCCCTAGCTTGGGTCGGTTTGTATCTATTGTGGTTGAGTCCAAAGTCCAAAACTAGGTCCAATTGGGTTCCTATTCGGGTTGGTGGGTTTTGCTTGCGCAAGCTACCTTGTGGCCGCACCCCACCCCTCATATATACCCCTTGGGGCGCATAGGTTAGGTTAGACTACGTTAAAACAAAAACCCTAGACTTCTAGATTGTATTGCTTGAAGCATTCATCTTGAATCATCATACCTTTGCAAATCTGAGTGTATTCTGCTGTTCCACTGGGAATAAGGAGAAACAGGACCACTTGTAGTCGGTGGCTACGTGTGCAAGAGTGTGGAGTCTCGAATATCCGAAGGGGTTAAGTGCTGTTGCAATTGGTGACAGGGTTTAGCCAAAGGAGAGAGCGAGGTATCACATTGGTTATCAAAAGTTCACTGAGAAGATCGGGCTACCCCTTATCACCCAGAGTTAGAGCGATACGAGATACGGAGTAAAAAGAATCCTAAGAAGGTTTTCGTAATCCATTTGGAGTTTTAACATAGTTTTCACAAACACTAGACTCAACATCGACCAAGCAGTAAGATTTTCCTACAGGCAGTCCTGCTCTGATACCATGACCTGTCACGACCCCGGACCCAGAGATATACATACTGTTATGTGCTCCTAGCCATGGACTCACAAGGGTTTCAGGGTTACCAGCCCCAGTCGCAACAAACAATAGCAGGCAGACTGGATTCATCGACACGTAGTCCGGATCCCCAGTCTACTACTCCTTGTATCCATGCTAGTCATAACCAACTATGCATATCAAAGCGTCCACGAATCGAATGAAACTGGAGGAAGCGGGACCAAAGCTATACAGAGATACTATGTGTCCAGAAAGTGCAACAACAATCGAGGGTTACTAGGGTTACCTCGCCCCAGGCCGAATCACATCGGCAGGCGGGCTCGGACATGGATCATCGGCTCCACAACCCCTCGACTGCGACAACTATGCAGGCATAGCCAAAACTGTATAACAATGATCTCGAAACCAACAACCGATCAAAGCAGTACTCTAAACATGAAACTTGTATTAAACAGGTATTACTAGAGTAGCTTTACAAACAGAGGTCACATGACCCAACATTACATCAGACAACGGAAGGCAAATTATGTTGCTAGTCAACAAGAACAAAAAAGGCCTAAGAGGCCGCAACATAAGACGACGTCCCAGCCCATAGATTCCAGGCTACTACCTGGGAACCCCAAACTACACGTCGATGTCCACGTTGAACCACCACTGAAGTGACGAACTCCACCTGAACCAAAATTAAGAAAACCTGAGTACGGGAGGTACTCAACAAGACTTAGTTAACCTATTATATATCAGCTGGTTTCAGAAAGGGTTTTATGAAGGTTGATTTGTGTAAAGCAATCTTTATTTTCCAAATCGAGGAGGAATAGCACGTCTCATGGAAGGTTTTCAAAACAGATAAGAAACTCACTACTATAGTCATCATCTTTGGAATCCACCAACATCATTTCCCAGAAACTCTCACATGCTATAAGGATCACCCCTCTCGGCCTCTCCGAGGAGGCACCCTTCGAACATTACCTCCATGCTTTGTCAACATCTTTTACGCCACGTTCAGGTTATCTGTGGTCTTTACATTCACCAAGTCGTCCTTAACCGTGGACACGGCTTTTCCAAAAGATTTATCCCTGTAGGGGGTACACTTTATCCACACGTACCATCCGACTCTTAGCGCCACATGTACGCTCTTCCATGGAACGCGGCAGAGGGTGGCTGGCCACGACCTTTACCTTACCCGACCCTATCCATGAGTCAACCCAAGGCAGGGCCACCCCGTCAACAGGGAGTTGGCCATCCTCCTGACGGCACCTGTCTCTGTGAGGCGGGATCAAGATCCGTGTACGTCCATCACTTGGCCCCGGTCACGCCCTAGCGGAGAATTTTGTTTTCAAACCCGTTTAAAAGGTTTTATTTGCGTTGCCGAATGGAAATCTCAAACTACGTGACTCATGGATCTGGTCAAACAAGTTAGTTGGTCGAGCGCGGTTACTTAGACCCCGCGTGTGGTTGCACGCTCAGTCTTGGCTTCCGCTCGAGACCGTAATCCTAGAGTTCGCGAGTATAGGACGAACAACCACTTCCCAAGTGGCCTCCCACACCAGCCTTAGTCAAGTTATCCACACAAAGCTCATCTCACCACGTCATCATATCATACTAGGTTATCGCAGCTCTGATTCATCAACCGGATGGAGCAGAGGTAACAAACATGTACGACTAAGCGAAGCAGATATGAGGCTCTAGCGATGTGCACAAGCAAATCTATGGCGGCTAGGAGCGGTGGATCAGGATATTGAGGCAATGTAGTATATAGGTGAACTATATCTACTAGCATCAAATAGTTTGGAATCGAATGCAAAGTACGAGATTCAGATGTTGTTCAAAAGCATATATGAGCAGATAAGAGGTTATGCTTGCCTTGGTTATAGAAAAACCAGATAAAGATCTTCTGGAAAAAGTGCTTGACTTGTTGGTTAGGATCAAGTATTCACCATTGGACTGCTGGCCTTCTCTTCGGAGTCACGTTCTACTGAGGGGGAACAAATACCAAAAAGAAGAATAACAATCAACACAGGGCATCGATGCAATGCACAATATGTATGCATGAGCAAATTAATGGATTGAAATAAAGCCCTAAGCATGATCGTTGGGTTGCGAGGGTTCATATGTCAGTGGGCCATTTTTGTTGAAATTAGCCCGAAATAGACCCCGAAGGGCAATTCGGGTGATTATGAAAGTAGGTACCATTTTAAAAGCTCAAATAGGTTTGAAAACACCATAACTAGATTCCATTTGTCATTTTGAGCAATTTGATATATAACTTTTAATTTTCTAATTTTAGTGAATAAAAACTTATTTTCTCCATTTTAAATGATTAAACAACATTAAATAAATGCTCCTTTTTGGACTTTACCAAACATGTTTGCAAATGGTATATTTGGGTAGCTTACATTTTTCTGAACAAAACCATACTTTCCTTTTATTTTTCTGAGTAATATTTGAAGAGATATTAAATTTACAAGTTTTATTAATTTCTGGAATTATTTAAATAGGGAAGTTATGACATCACCGTGGCATCATCGTGATGTCACACGGGGATGATCCTAACTGTGAACATGAAATCGACCAAAAGGGTTGATGATTCTCAAATTAAAGGGTATGGGAAGGTGCAACAGCTTGAGGGGAATGTGTAGGTGGTGCTGGGTGACCAAATGGTCACCGGAAAAGCTCGCCGGCGACCATGGCGCGGCGGCGGCCGGCGGGACACATGTACAGAGAGATAGAGAGGGATAGGGGGCTAGGAGAGGGCACTGGCATGTGGATAAGCTCACCGTGACTGAGATGGAGTGGACGGAGAAGCCGGAGGAGGACTAGAGGAGGAGATCGGACGACCATCCCGGCAACCGTGGCTTTACAGGGAGATGGAGGACGACCTGGCGAACCTCGTGGAGTTCCCAAATGGTCACGAGGCAGCTTGGTTCGGCGTCGCCCTGCGGTGGTGTTCCGGCGGCAAGGGTTTCGCCCGGGAGGAAGAATAACTAGAGAGAGAGAGAGAGGGCAGAGAGGGGAAAGAGAGGAAGGAGGAGGTCGTGGGGCTCCTTTGCACCCTCTCCACGCAGGCAGACGAGCAAGCTTGAGGTGGATGATGGAGGGCCGGACACGCAGGTGCTCCGACTGGCAAAGGTTGAAGAAGACCAAAATTCCACAACACCCCCTGTAACTTCTGAAATTTGTAAAGAGGTCCTTGTCTGCCCCAAAACTGTAGCAGAACTTGAATGTTTGAGGGCCTTTCTGCAAAGTAAAAATTGGCAAAAATAACTTTTGGAAAGCTTATCAAATTTCCAACCAAACCATGTTTTGTTTTGGTGTAGATGAAATATTTTTCAATACAACATTTTGGAAACCATTTTAAGTAATATTTGTGAGATTTTTGTCAAACCATTTAAATTCATAATTTAAATTGGTTTCAATTTTTTGTTTTCATGCATGTATGAGATGAACACAACACCATACACCCTAGTTTAGCAAAATTGGGATGTTACACATACCATGGGAATTTGTGGGATTCATATGCTCCGGAGCCCCTCTCCGGTGAAACCTTATGATATGGGGTGGCCCAATCTTCTCAATGAGCTTCTCCCTCTCTTTTTGTATTTTCTGATATATGTGGATAACTAGTGCTACACTGAGACCTCTCACTTGGATGACCCTTGTTGCCAATGCTACAACAATCAAGCCCTTTGGATATTCTCAACTACACACTCTTGCACAAGCAATCAATGATCACAAGTGGTCCTGTATCCCCCTAATTCCCAATGGAATAGCAATATATCACGCAAACTTTGACTTGGTAATACTTCAAGATGAATGCTTAGCAGCAATACAATCTCAAGGCTAGGGTTTTCTTTGTCTAAATTGTTCTCCCCCTAATCCACACGCAGGTGGCATGATTATATAGGTGGGGGTGCGGCCACAAGGGGTCCTTGCGCAAGCAAACCCACCTCCTACTAGGACTAGGACTCCTATTAGGACTAGGAGTCCAACTAGGACACAACTATGGATACAAACCGATCCACCATTAAGGGATTCGGCCACATGTGGTATACAAACCATACCTATTCGAAAATAGGATTTCTATGGTGCATTTGACTTGGTGGAGGCACCTATCCCCATGTCTTGATGAATAACAATTGTTTTATTGGAATAACAATTGTTATGAATTGTTTTCACCATCTTGCTTTATTGTTTTCACCAATGTGATCTTGTTTTCACCATCTTGAATGCTTGTTTTCTCCATGGTCATGTGGTCTTCTATCAACTCTCCATTCATGCTTGTGATAACATAATCCTTAGACATATCCCTATCATCCTCCCTTTCTTCAAGACAAGACGTCCTCGGCTTGTGATAATCTGAAAGTGGAAGAAACAAAAAGAACAAAGTGTATGCACAATATATGTATCTATAATGGCATTCATTAGTGGTTAGTAAAACAAAATATTGTGCATATGTCATATGATCACAAAGTTTGTATGAAAACAACACATAATAGTCATAGCAATCATAATTGCAAATATAAGTGAAGTTTGATTTAATAGCACATGTATCCAACCAATATTGTGGTAAACTAAACATATGTGTAATATTATGCCCATATGTAAGAATTTGTAATCCATCTATCCAAGGTAACATATAGTTCAATTCGGCCACTTTATCATAAGTGATACATATGTGATGTACCATGAAAATTTTATTCAAATTATAATCACCAATCAAATAAAATTTGAAACTAGTATCATATGTGCTAGAATTAACATAATCAATTTTATTCATAGCACATTGCACATCAATTGGTTCTTTTAACATGATATAATAGACAATATCACTAGATGGTATCTTAGCAAGTACTTCTTTATGTGTAATAAAAACCACATTGTTAAATTTCGAATTCATCATGTTATGATATGGTTGTAAATTATCACATAATTCAATACTTGTTTTGTCCAAACCGAAATCAATACCTTTATCAATACTAACCTCCTCATTTGAAGGTTGTAGCTCCCTTTCTTCAAAAATAACCTTCATATCACAAGTAAGAGCACTAGTACCCGTGGCATAATCCTCCAATATATGTGATGTTTGTGATGTTTCTTTGTGCTCCCTTTCTTCAATAGCAACCTGTACACAAGAAACAACACTAGGAAGAGAAATTATGTCATTAGTTAAAAGGCTCTTTCCACTCGGCCTAGACTTGTCTTCCTCCATAGATTTGGTTTTTTCACTCTCTTTCTCTAGATTCACCTCTATTTTCTGTCTTGATTCATTCACAATCTGTTGTGGTGTCATAGGCCTCAAAATAATATCCTTATTATTCCAATTCAAGTGATATGTGTTTGCTCTCCCCATATGTGTAACCTTCTTGTCAAATTGCCAAGGTCTTCCAAATAATAAGTGACAAACTATCATGGGAACCACATCACACTCAATTGTATCTTTGTACTGTCCAATTTGAAAATCCACTCTCACCATATGGCATACCTTGATTTCTTCCTTGTTACTTAACCATTGAATATAATATGGATGTGGGTGTGGATTGTAATTCAACCTTAGCTTTGCACATAACTCCTTGCTTGCTAGATTTCTACAACTTCCTCCATCAATAATCACCTTGCAAGCCATATTAGGTCCAACAATTGCCTTGGTTTGAAATAAATTACATCTTTGGCTCTCATCATTGCTAGGAATAACACTCAAAGCCTTGGTGCAAACAATGGTTGGATAATTTGTAGCATAAGCATTAAGTGGACCATCATCATCATCATCATCATCATCATATGTTTCCTCTCCATTAGGATTAGCATCATCTCCACTCTCATACTCATCATTAGCATTGATCACCATAATTTTCTTGTTAGGACAATCTCTCTTGAAGTGCCCTCTTCCTCCACAAGTATGGCATGTCATGTCTCTATGTCTAGCTATTGATTGAGTAGAACCACTTCCACTATGATCAGGATATAATAGGGGTCCATGGTGAATGTACATGCTTGAGTTGGAAGGAAATATTGAGCCTCGCTGATGATTATTATAAGGTGAATTCTTTCCTATTAATAAATATTGTTTGTGATTATAAGAATGTTATACTACCTAAGCTATTGCATTATGTATTAGCAGGGTTATTGTTAACACAAACATGGATGGAGGAAGACCTCAAGACTTGCTGGAAAACAACATGGAGATGATGGAAAACAAACTTACAAGTGTTGAAAGCAAATGTGCAAGTGTGGAAAACAACTCCAGGAATGTTCTTCCACACTAAGGAATGGTGAAAACAAGAGGAGGGCGCCCCGTTGAAGATCAATGCGCCATATAGAAAGTCCTAATTCAATTAGGCATGGCCTATATGCCATAATGGCCGAACCCCCTAAAGTTGGGTCGGTTTGTATCCCTTCCTAGTCCAAGTAGGAGTCCTAGTAGAGTCCTCCTAGTCCAAGTAGGAGTCCTAGTTGAGTCCTAGTCCTAGTAGGAGAGGTGCTTGTGCTAGGAGCCCTCCACCTATATATACTCCCCACCTGCGTGTGGAAGAGGGAGAACAAGTTTAAACCAAAACCAATGAAACCCTAGCCTTGAGATTGTATTGCTGCTAAGCATTCATCTTGAAGTGTTACCAAGTCAAAGTTGCGTGATATCTTGTTATTCCATCTGGGAATAGGGGGATACAGGACCACTTGTGATCTTTAATTACTTGTGCAAGAGTGTGTAGTTGAGAATATCCAAAGAGCTTGATTGTTGTTGCATCTGGCAACAGGGGTCTGCTAAGTGAGAGGTCTCAGTGTAGCACTAGTTATCCACATATCAGAAAAATACAAAAAGAGAGAGAAGCTCAACGAGAAGATCGGGCCACCCCATATCATCTTGGTATCAGAGCTCTTTGGTTTACTCGGTGAGCAAAGTTATCCCTAGTTTTAGTTGTTTTTATTTCCTATCCAGAAAAAGCCCCACAAAAATAGTAGGTTTTAGTTTTGCCAGAGCCTAGATCAACACCAAATTGCTACTCTAGTTGCTGTTTATTGTTGATTTGCGTTCCTGTTTTTGTTTTTATCTTTTTAGGGTTCATCGTTGTTCATCTTTTTGTCTAGATCTATACCAAAAATTCCACCAAAAATAGAACCGCCTCCGCTGCCATTGTCCTATTCGCTACCGATCCACTATCGCTAAATTCCAGCGTCCAGCGTCCAGGTTTTGTCGCTGGCGCAAACATCGAAACGCGCCAAACGCGCAGACACCAGGCGCTGCTCGGATTCACCCGCACTACCGTATCGACGCGCTTTCCACCAACCAACGCCGCACGCTTTTCCAAATTCTGCTGGTTCCTGTCCCGTGTCGGAATCACATCTACTACCGAAAAGTGCTCCTGCCAGCAACCGCGTCGCACCAATCGCAGGAGATCCCGATCGAGCACTACCAAAACGCATCCGAGCTGTATACGCTATAACCGCACCACCGAACCACGCGGGCTGGTCGTTTCCATCCGTGGTCGAGCCCCACACGCGCACGCTTTCCAACTGCCAAACGCGCCAACGCGCAACCGCTGAACCAATCCATCTCCAGCATCGGAGTCCGTGCGCACCAATCCACGCGCTACCAGCCAAAAGCAAAACGCGCGCGCGATTCTCCCGCGTCCACGCTGCTCCGCGTCACGCGCGCACGCACCATCTGGACTCGGTCCGCGCCTTGTCTCGCGCTACACGCTCGCGCGCTGGTTTGGAACCACCGATCCGCACCTATCCTATCCGGTGTCGGAATCCGACCGCTGGTCGACGCCACGCGCCAAACGTGCAAAAGTCAAAACGCACTCGGCAAACCGCGTCGCTCTTTTGTCCTATCTGGGCACGATCAGCTGCCTCGCAACAATTTCCACCTACGTTTCAAAACCACACCCCGCACAAACTGCAGCAAGTCCACACAAACGCGCCGTTTTCTCTCCATTTTTTTTGGTTTTTCCTTTGTTTTTTTTTTCTTCCCGTTTTCTCTCTAGGTTTTCAGTCTGATCTTTGATAAGCCCTAGCTACAGCCATTCTACAGCAAATATTAGGTCCCGAAACCCAAAGACTAGCTGTTTTATTGCTCTACAGGCTGCTCAATTTGATCAATTCTTGTCCATATTTTCTGCTCCTAGTTGATTCAAAGGCCATTCAAAAAATCAAAAAAAAAAGAAAAAAAAAAGCAAAAAGAGGCCGAGACATACTATCACTAGTGGAAGCCTATCATCTTGGATATTTTGTGGACATATTTGAGCAATCTTGTGCCTGTTTTCATAGAGTATTTGCTAGTGTCTTTCTAGTGCTTGCAATAACTCTTCCATATAATTGCTAAGCCACATTTGTCTCCCAGAGTGAGTGTGTTCCTTTAGTATTTTTTCATCACATTAGACAGTGCATTGGAGTTGTTATTTTGGTGTTGTTAGGATTCCCAACCAAGCCCCACCAAAAACCCTGTTTGCATTGTGATACTTGATAGCTCGGATTATTCTCTTCTCACACTCAAGCACATTATTCATTGCTCCTTGTTGGTAAGTTGATCCTTTTCACTCTTGGAACATTAAGTGAAGCCATCTTTGCTTGGTTTTGAGTGAGTTGTGAGAGAACACCACAACCCATTGATTTTGTTTTCACTAACATAATGGGTGTTTCTAGTGTTGATGAGTTTGTGCAGGATTACCTAAAACACTTGAAACAAGGACCAAATTCTGTTGATCAATATTACATAGAGATGGTGTTGTCACTACAAGAAGCTCGGGTTGTAGAAGCACCAGAACAAACAATGAAACGATTTCTTGCAGGGTTGCAATTCAAGATTAAAATCCTTTTATGGCGTGTGCAATATAACACCATGAATGAATTATTGCACCAAGCAAGAGAGGCAGAAAAGAAATTGGCCGAGATGGTTCCTATGGCTCCAAGAAGAATTTTTCCAATCCAAAAGCCATGCACTAATGAAATAATATCTATTCCTAGTGTTGTTTCTTCTCATGTGCAGAATTTTGAAGAAAGGGAGGCCATAGTAACATCATCACCACCACTATTGGAGGAGCATGTCATTGTTCCTAGTATGGCTTCTTGTGATTTGCAGGTTACTTTTGAAGAAAGGGAGCCACAACAGGTAGAACATGCATCACAATTTGAGGTAGATGAATTGGTGCCTATTAATTCTGAGGAGGATGTCATTGATAAAGGTACTAATTTCGTGTTACCCCTATCAAGTATTGATTTATGTGAACCTATTAAATTGCTAGTTGATTCTTGTGAGTTAACAATCATAGATAGTCCACCTACATGTAATGATGTGATAATTTCGAAATTTAATCATGTGGTGTTGATTTCACATAAAGAAGTGCTTGCTAAGATACCACCTAATGATATTGTGGATTACATCATGTTAAATGAATCAATTAGTGTGCAAAGTGCTATGAAAAAGCTTGCTGAAATTTCATATGTAAATTCTAGCAATTGTGTTTCTCCTTTCACTTTTAACTTGATTGGTGATTATAACATGAGTGAAATTTTTATGGCGGATCACATATGCATAACTTGTGATAAAGTGGCCGAATTAAACAATGTATTACCTTGGATAGATAGGTTACAATTGCCTACATATGAGCATGATTTTACACATGTTTGGTTTGCCACAATACTTGTCACATACATGTGCTAATAAATTGCTCTTCACTTATATTTGCAAATTAAGTTGCAATTTTCATGATGACAATAATAAGCATGTTCCCACCTTTGAGGGAACTAATAAACATAAATTTGATCATAGATCTTCTGTGAGAACACTTGAGTTGATACTAAACAATAAAAATGTTTACACATATGATTCTCCTTTTGATCATGATTTATTGAGCTTCACTTATATTTGCAATTGTGATTGCTATTTTATGCAGTGCTATGACAATTATGTGATGTTTTCATGCAAAATTCGTGGTCACATGTCATGTGCACAATTTTATGATGTGATAACAACTAATGCACCTCATTATAGATATAGGTATTGTGCATACACGTTGTTCTTTTGTTTATTCCACTTTCAGCATACAACAAGCCGAGGACGTCTTGTCTTGAAGAAAGGGAGGATGATCAGGATATAATAGGGGTCCATGGTGAATGTACATGCTTGAGTTGGAAGGAAATATTGAGCCTCGCTGATGATTATTATAAGGTGAATTCTTTCCTATTAATAAATATTGTTTGTGATTATAAGAATGTTATACTACCTAAGCTATTGCATTATGTATTAGCAGGGTTATTGTTAACACAAACATGGATGGAGGAAGACCTCAAGACTTGCTGGAAAACAACATGGAGATGATGGAAAACAAACTTACAAGTGTTGAAAGCAAATGTGCAAGTGTGGAAAACAACTCCAGGAATGTTCTTCACTAAGGAATGGTGAAAACAGGAGGAGGGCGCCCCGTTGAAGATCAATGCGCCATATAGAAAGTCCTAATTCAATTAGGCATGGCCTGTATGCCATAATGGCCGAACCCCCTAAAGTTGGGTCGGTTTGTATCCCTTCCTAGTCCAAGTAGGAGTCCTAGTAGAGTCCTCCTAGTCCAAGTAGGAGTCCTAGTTGAGTCCTAGTCCTAGTAGGAGAGGTGCTTGTGCTAGGAGCCCTCCACCTATATATACTCCCCACCTGCGTGTGGAAGAGGGAGAACAAGTTTAAACCAAAACCAATGAAACCCTAGCCTTGAGATTGTATTGCTGCTAAGCATTCATCTTGAAGTGTTACCAAGTCAAAGTTGCGTGATAACTTGTTATTCCATCTGGGAATAGGGGGATACAGGACCACTTGTGATCTTTGATTACTTGTGCAAGAGTGTGTAGTTGAGAATATCCAAAGAGCTTGATTGTTGTTGCATCTGGCAACAGGGGTCTGCTAAGTGAGAGGTCTCAGTGTAGCACTAGTTATCCACATATCAGAAAAATACAAAAAGAGAGAGAAGCTCAACGAGAAGATCGGGCCACCCCATATCACACTAGCTGCTGGTTTGGATGGTCTACTAGCTGTTGGTTGTGCAATTGGAGGTGTTGGAGGTGAAAAAGAAGAAGATCTTGATGGAAAATCCTCCTTGGAGCCATAGTAACCTCCTCAGCCAACCTCTTTTCTGCCTCCCTTGATTAATGCAACAATTCTGTCATATTGCTATATTGAACATGCCTCACAATGCATCTAATTTGAAACTTCAATCCTGAAAGAAATCTTTGCATTGTTTGCTCATGTGCTTCAACAACCCGAGCTCTTTGTAGTACTAATTCCATCTCCTTGTAATATTGATCCACTGAATTTGTTCCTTGCTTCAAATTTTGCAATTTATCGTAGAGAGTCCTCAAATAATTTGTTGGAACAAACCTTGCTGTCATTAGTTGTTTCATCTCAGCCCAAGTAGTAATTTATGGTTGATTTTGTGTTTCCCTCAATCTTATGATGCCATCCCACCACAAGAGAGCATAACCATCAAATCCAGAAGATGTGATGAGGACATCCCTAGCTCTTCACCTATTGTTACACATGAGGATGTTCCTATAAAAGCTAATGAAGTGAGGATTGGTCCATTGACAAGATCAAGAACCAAGCTATTACAACAACAGGTGAATTCACTCCTACTTGAGTATAATGTTTATAATTGTGAGAACTTTATACTACCTAAATCATTGCATTTATGTATTCTCAGGTTTATTGATAACACAAACATGAATGGAGATCATGGAGAGGAGACATACATGGATGAAGGAGGACTACAAGAGGAGATGGAAAACAAGTGCTAGCATGGTGAAAACAACAAATAACAAATGTTACCATGACAAGGGGATGGTGCCTCCACAAGGTCAAATGCACTAAGTGTGGAAAACAATGTCAATTATGTTATTCCACACTCATGGATGAACAAGGCAAGAGGAGGGCGCCCACAAGGAACATCTATGCGCCATATACAAGACCTAGTTCAATTAGGATTGGTTTGTACACCAATTTGGCTGCACCCCTTGTGTGGGGGTCGGTTTGTATCCAATTGTGGTAGTAGTAGGAGTCCTAGTCCTATTAGGGTTGCTGCTTGCGCAAGGGAGAGCCTTGTGGCCGCACCCCTCTCATATATACCACCTTGGGGCGCATAGGAGAGGTAGACTACGTTAAAACATAAACCCTAGACCTCTAGATTGAAACTCCTTGTAAGCCTTTCATCTGGAAGTTCATCTGCAAACTTTACGTGTTACCTGCTGTTCCACTGGGAATAAGACGGTACAGGACCACTTGTAGTCGGTGGATTACTTGTGCAAGAGTGTGGAGTTGAGAATATCCTTGGGGTTGCTATCTTTTGCATTGGCATCAGGGATCAGCCGGGAGAGTTCTTAGTGGCGCACTAGTTATCATACTGGAGTTGTCTGTGAGTTCACTGAGAAGATTGGGCCACCCCTTATCATCTTGGTATCAGATTTACAGGTTGCCTCGGTGAGCTATCATATTTTCCCTTTAGATTTGAGTGTTTTTTATTCCTATCCAGAAAATTGCCCCACAAAAATAGTTTTAGTTTCTGCCATAGCCTAGATATCACCTTAGTTTCATTACTTTTGCTGTCATTGTGTTAGATTTTGTGTTACCTTTTTCTGTTTTTAGGTTTCTTATTTCTCGGCTAGGGTTAGGGTTCTTGTTCCCCTGATCGAAATTCTATCAAAAAATAATAAAAAGATCCGCTGCAGCTTTGATGGGGGGATAATAACCCGGTAGGCCAAACTCCAAGGAGTAACCCGGCCCAAAGGACGCTGCGCAGGATCCGGCTAAGGATAAAGAAACTTTTGGAAGGCCCAAGTTTGTAGGCCCAGTAACCCGGATTGTGGGTTATGGTAAAGGAAAGTTAGGGTTTGTGCGCCGTGTCCGGGTAGGATCCAGGATGCGCCTTGGAGGGTAAGCCAGGGGGTACGGGTGCTTTATAAACCGACCCCTAGGAGTAGTTGACCGAGATCTAAGAACCCTAGCAATATCGCCTGATATCGAGCATCTAGTGTAATCCCAGAGTTGAGTTATTATATCAAGATTGGAGACTCGGCGACTTTGATTGCCGGCTACCAGATCGAGTTGCATCATGTTTTCCTCTGAGCTAAACCCTCTCCCAAACGCCTGTGTCGTCTTGCCCCAAGATCAGTTACCCCCGGTAACGTCTGCCGTGATTATCCCACGACAGTTGGCGCCCACCGTGGGGCCTGCGTCCAAAGGTGTTTACATCACGGGAGAAGCTCGGAAGAACATGGAGAATCTTGTCGTCGGCGAGATCTACATCGACCACAAAGGAGAAAAGACGGTGGGCGATTCCGGCTGGGGGCCAGAATCGGATCACCTCGAATCCGGATCCGTCGTGACAATCGGCCGGATCAGCGTCTTCATTGGTATGGTATGTACTTCCGGTTCGATCCCTGACAATATTGGATCTGATTCTGTGCCAGGAGAAGCCACTTCTATCCGATCAGATGATGAAGAATCGATTGGAACGACACATCCGGCAGAAGAACCCATCGCGAAGTGGGAACAGCCGGAGGAGCCGGCATGGACCCCGTGCGACCGGGTCGAATGAGAAGATGATACCGGGTCTATCCTAGATCTGCTGGAGAACCGGTATGAGGAGGATAACGGCGAGGAAGAACAGCATGAATTTACACCGGGTATCGTACGCCGAGTTGCAGTCTACGCGGCTCCCGCGGCCAATCTCAACCAAGAGAACGCAACCGCGGCAGCAGTCGGGGCGGCTCAGGCATTGGCCCAGCAGCAGGGCGCGGCTAACGGAGACCCGGTTCCGGCCCGGGTTGATGGAGAGTCGGCGTCAGTGACCAGCCGCGCAGCAGACGAGGAGTTGCACGCAAATACGTTCGGATTCCTGGGAAACCGGACACCAGGGGCGGGTCCTTCGAACCCGCGTCACCCGGCCTTATTCGATAATAATCTGATTCTAGACCCCACGGTTCTTGCAACGGTTATCACTCCAGAAAACGCAGCGGAACGTGTCAGGGATCTGGATGTGGCTCGTCGTGCGCTGGAACAGCAAAGAAGGCAAGTAGAGGCAGAAAGGCAAGGGATGGCCACGCGGCAGCGTGAGCTGGATGCGCTGGAAACTCGGCTCCGGGAGGAAACATCTAGAGTACATCAAAGGCATCAAACTAGGTTACCAGCAACGGGCGGGGTTATTAATCCGGCTACTTTATTTATCACACCCCAGGATCAGCCGATACCAGTGGTGAACCAGGGAACCGCACCCCAACCGGCAATAGTGGGGACACATCCGGCAAATGAGCAGGCCAGGTTACCTCCACCACAGACTAGAATCACAACCGGCAACGATCTACCACCACCGCCACCATCACGATTTCGCACACCAGCCGGCCACTACAATAATCCCATGGACAATGTGTATGCGGCGACACTCGCGTTAAATCAAATCCCTGCGGGAGAGTCACCCCATGCAGAGAAGACCCGGCAAGCAATCGATCTGTTGCACACTACGGTGGCACAGCAAGCCAATTATCCGGATCATAGAAGCGGGATGCACGGGACGCCATACGTCAGTCAACAACAAGGGAATATCGAAACAAGTTCAGCACGGCGGAGGGAAGAGCAGCAGCAAATGCCGCCCCCTCCCCGCGTTCAGGCAGCATCAGCAGCACAGGTTGTTGTGGACAGTTCCAGGGCTCGGAGGGCCGCGGCCGGGTCTGCAGCACATGGACTTCCCGCAGCGCCGCGCCCAGCCGCGCCCCCCGCTGTATCACACGTTTCTAGAGCAAGGCCGGCCTCGACCGTTCTTGCGGGACCCAAGTGTCTCTCGGACAATATCAGAGCTGAACCTTACCCGGAAAAATTCAAAGAGCCAGGAAAGTAGTGAATTACAGCCAACTATGGATCCAGAAACATGGCTAAGCAGTTATGAGATGGCAATGTCAATTCGCAACGCATCTGAGAATCTCCAAGCCAAGTTCATGTACTTAATGATGTCAGAAGGAGCAGCAAAGTTGTGGTTCACCAACTTGCCGGAAGGATCGATCAAGTCCTGGGGAACTGAAGACCGCGTTTGTCAAGCACTTTCATGGAACGTGCAGAAAATTGTTCACTATTGATGATCTAGAGCGATGCGTCCAGAAGAAGGGAGAGTCGACACGCAGTTGGGTGCGCCGGGTTATGGAGATACTTCACTCGTCCACGGATATTCAGCCCAAGGATGCACTACAAGCCATGGCAAAAACATGCAAGTATACCTTTAGTGCAAAAGTTAACTCGCATGAAGTCTAGTCGAAATGCGTCGGAAGTTACAATGGGAGAATTGATGGATGCGTGCAACAAACACGCTGCGACAGATACTACAGAAGAGGAAGTTGATGACAAGAAGGTAAAAGCAAACACAAGTAATAACGGAAGAACCGGCAATGGATCAGCACCGGGTAATAACGGAAATAGCCAGAACAAGCGCCCGTTTGAAGGAGGTTCCAAGTTTGTCGCCAACACAGAAGCCGGGTCTTCGAGACCCAGAGCAGAAGGAAATTTCAACGGAGGTAATCACAATGGAGGAAACTATCAAGGACCACCAAGGCCGAGTAACAATTGGGACATATTCAGGATGGCATGCCCGAAGCACAGCAGGAACGGCATGCCAGCTAACCACTCCTTGGAGCAGTGCGCCGACTTACAAAGATGGAAAAATGAGGAAGTGAACAGAGCTATGCGAGGTGCAGGACGGGGAGGAGGACCGGGTCCAGGGGGAAACCCGGGTAACGGCCCACCCCCAGCTGGTAACCCGGCGGCTGGAAATCAAGGTAATAACCAAGGGGGGGGGGCAGGAGCTTTCCAGGCTAACCCCAAACAATTGGGTCAATATCATGTGCATACCACAGGAGGCTCTAACAAGGACAAAAAGATACTGAAGCAAGCGGTCAACTCAGTTTCGTCAGCTGTCCCAAGATACTTGAGATGGTCAGAACAGGAGGTAACATGGAGCAGAAGGGATCACCCAGAAAGAGTGGAACACCCGGAGTCTTGGCATTAGTAGTCGCACCGCAGGTCAATGGGTATGAGCTGAAAAAGGTTTTGATGGATGGTGGAAGCAGCATCAATATACTGTATTGGGAAACCTTTCTACGCATGGGCCGCAAGGAGTCTCAGCTACAAAAAAGCTCAACAATTTTTCATGGGATAGTGCCGGGTCATTCAGCGTGCCCCGAGGGAAAAATCGCATTGGAGGTAGCTTTTGGGGAGTCAAAGGATAACTATCGAGTTGAGTGGCTCACCTTTGAGGTAGTCAAATTGCGCAGCCCTTATCACGCGTTATTCGGAAGGCCGGCTTACGCCAAATTCATGGCTAGGCCGTGTTACGTGTATCTACAGCTAAAAATCCCGGGTCCCAAGAAGACCATTACCATACATGGAAATCGAGACATAGCAGCTGAATGCGATGAAGGAGACGCAGCAATGGCCGAGCAGGCCTGTAGAAAAGAAGAACTCAAGCACTACCGGTCTCAAGCAGACCCGGAGGACAGAACCACATCAAAAAGGCCGAGTACTGAAGGCGAAAGAGCAAAGTCCAAGGTAGCACAAGATGCTAAAATGGTGGCTTTTATCGAGGATGACTCCCCCAAGCAATCCGCTATAAAAGAAGAAACTGCACGGCCGCTCACAACCAGCCACGTCATGGAAACACCTCACCCGGGTTGGCTAGTAAACCCGGTACTCATCATGAAAAGTCCAACATGTGGAGAATGTGCATCGGTCACGCCAGTCCGGGACCGGTGCCCATGAAGAACTAAACAATGTAACGGGCAGCAGGTTTCAGGCGCGCTCTTTTCCTACCCAGGGTACCTAAGGGGACTGGAAGGTTTTTAATGAGGCGGCCTGCTGATCCAAACTTTCTCGCATCAATAAAGAGATGGTTATCAAGTCCTATTTCGTTACAGCCTGATTACAAGTAAGTAGTATCCATGTGACATCAATACTTCAGTATCATTAAGAACGTTGAGTATATATAGGTCTCGGGGGTTGGTTGCTCAAGTAGCCCAGCCACAAACCCAAAAGACCCGGCCTTGATGCCTATAAGTTATAAGGGCCGATTATTCGCAAACGAGTACGGCTGCAATCTTATAACTGGACAAAGGAGCCAAATTTTCTTGACCTTTCTTACTTAAGCTCGATGTGACTCGCACTAAAGTGGCATGATTTGTTCGCTTACGATTACAATCAGCCATGAAGCCCAATGGGACTTGTCTGACCCTGTTTTCGTATAGATGTAACAACATGGTATCCACGCGAAAGCCGGCTTACAGTACAAGATAGTCAAAAGGGTCATCTAAACCACAAGTTTATGCAGAGTACAAGGCTAATAGCCGGAAACTCAAAGACTATCAAGCATAACTTCAGTACCTACACGGAATGGCTATAGGTCGTCGACTCGGTAAAAAAACAATTTGTTCTCTGAGAAAGGTCACACCCCCATGACTCGGACTTTGGGCCATGGGGACTGGGGACTTCGAAACAGAAACAAACTACTCGGCTATCGAAATTCGAAAGACCCTACCATCCGAGTCTTGGGGACTTAAAAAAAGTCCACTTATCAAAACCCGTGATACTCGGAAAACCGAGTCTTACGAAGGGAGACAAAAAGAGAGTCGGGTATCGAGAACAAGTTCAAAGAATAGACAAGTAGCACGATTATCAAAAGGCCAGGAAAGCCGCAAAGTATATCACGGACTAAAAGTACGTTACAAATTACGACATCAGTATCAGGGGTGCACAGGCGCACCATCAAAAGCATACTAGTTTGAATACAAAGCATCACGTGATCAAGGTATTATGATGGCATTGCCCTATTCAGCCTCCTGAGTACAGTCTTCCGGGTCTTGGTCCTGGGCTTGTTGCTTAGCTTTCCCGGCAGCATTACCCGGACTCACCGCACCAGGGCGGACAGGCGGAGGGACAGCTGGTGTAGAGGCAGACGGCCCTGATCCTAACTCGGCCTCTCTCTTCGCAGTTGCCTCCCTCTTCCTGGCCGAGTTAGCAACCCACTTCTCCAAGATATCAAAGGGCGGGGGTGCTTCCTCCGTAACAATTTTGCCTTCAGCGTCGTATGCACTCATAATCGTGTTTAGATCCAAACTATCGGCTAAAGTGGTAGCCGAGGGACGCACTGCGGACTGTATGGCCTTGAAATCCTTGGGTGTAAATTTGGAACCGTCCGCCTTGAATTCTGGAAACCCGGATATTACCTTTGCCGGGTCAAGCTTCGGAAAGAAAGCCTTGGCCAGGGTAAAGGCCCGGGTCATACCGATCCGGCATGACGAGCGTTTCCAGATTTCAATCCAGCCAGGCACAGTGGAGCAGGCTTGAATGAGATTTTCTTCACCCGGATATACCTCCGTAGGCCACTTCACGGCATCCAGTATAAATTTTGTGCCGGCAAAGAAAGTTCGGAGCACGGTCTTTAGGGTTCTAGCCTTGGCAATGGCATCCTCCTCTGGGGTCGCAAGGTTGGCACCTACAGTTGAAACAAAAGAAAGAGCGTATCAGTAATCCCGAGTATCATATAATAAAGCAAAGACATGAAGCCAATCGGCAGCAAAAACTTACTAAGCAAGATCTGATAAGTATCGGCGACCTGGTCCGATAGTTTCTTCAGTGCGGTCTGAGCGGTATTGCACTTCTTCTTGTTTAGAAACATCCTTCTTCAAAGTTTTCATATCATCCTCAAGGGTTTCCCTCCGCTTTACCTCGGCAAGAAGAAGTTGTTCGGTCTTGAGTAAAATTTCATCAGACCGGGTTATCTGCGCCTGTAAGTAGCAAGGAACACAAGTATTAGTTGGATATTATGGTAAGCTGAATATTGCGTAAAGTACCAAGCATAACTTTAGCAAGTCATGGTCGGAACTTGGGGACTAGGTATGCACTACGAGATATCAAGTGACATTACCTGGTGCTCTGCGGCCATGCGCTCCAAGATCTTGCTCTCTGAAGTCTTCATAGTGAGGAGAGTGTTCATCAATTGATCAAAAGTGTCTTTACCCGTATCAGAGGACCCGGGGCCTTGGAAATTCCGAGAAGGAGTTTTCTTCTTAGTGGGAGGCTGCACCCGGGTCATTTGTATGTCGGAATCCGATGCTCCTTCTTCTGCACCCAAGGTTGTGGCTCTGTTCTTCTTGCTTGCATGGGAGGCAATCGGATATTCGGCTTCTTGTATGTCCGGGTTTATCGGTGACGCTTGTCCTTCACCGCTAGACGCAGCTGTAGTCTTATCAGCCAGGCTCCCCTTACCCGGACCCTCGGTCTCCATATCCTCTTGGTCGCTGGTAACGACCGTGGCCCTATAGATGTTATGAGTGAGCAGTTAGCGTACAATCAGGAAAGGGTGATGAAACGTGGTAGAGCATCAGGAAGGGGATTTTACCCGGTATTCACCGCGAAGTCTGAAGGAAATCCGTCGCTGGACCCGGGAGAGGCTGGAAAGCATCAAGTAAGATTTCATAGGGGAATGGTTCAAGGAGGATGTTTCGTCCGAGAAAGGATAGGGTAAATACCAGCCCGCCGAGTTGGAGTCGATGAAATACCCGGGTTAAGAGCACCGTCGCCCGGGTGATTTCGAGTTGACCTGCGCTTGGTCATGGGCGACTCCTTCAAGCGTGGCCAGTGGAACAACGTCAAGGTAGCTCATGTATATTATTAAAGGAATGCGAATTGAATGCGAGGAGGTGATATGAAACCTTGGAGGTGGCCTCTTGAGGTTTTCTCTTTGATCCGACTTTGACTGTCGGCTCCAATTCCTCCTCGTCGCTGGCGGATTCTACTTTGCCGTCGGTGTCTTCTTATTCGTCATCTTCTTGTTCTGGATATCATCAAAGTTATAGTTGGAAAATGAAGGGGTTATGATGAGCTTAAAGGAACCAAATAAAATCCGGAGAGCACCTTCGTCCGAGTTAACGGCTTCTTCCTGCTCCTCTGGACTTTCGGAGCTAGGAGAAGTGTTGATCTTCCAAAAATCATCATCAGCCTGAAAAGTATCAGTACAAGGGTCATCAACTGTATCGAGTGGAAAGAGCAAAGGTAAAGACATCAAAATTGGGGTTTCACCTTGGGGCTGGGTTCTCGAGTGTGAAGGGCTCCAATCCGGATATGTTCCGGATTACCTCAAGCTTTTCTGTCAGAAAACCCTTGATGGTTTTATGAGTGTCACCAGCCGCGAAGATGTTGTCAGAGTACCGGAGCGGGTCTGTAGATTGCCCCGAATACTCGCACATCAACTTTGTGCGGATGGAATTGGGTTGAATCCGGAAGTCGACCCAAGTCTTCACCAGGTTGAGCCCGATGAGACCTTGGGCCGTGAGAGTGGTGATTTTTGGCTAGTAGAGGTTGAATTGCCTCCCTGTCCGAGTCAGGGGCGAAGGCACTAAATTTCTCGGAGATGTCAAGAAGACCCTCTGAGTAACCCGGTAATTTCTTTTGGCCGGGTGGGGAGGTGTCTTGGCAGTAAAAGTATGAGAGCTGCCAGTGCTTGACATGGGAGTTAAGGGTGAGGGGCATCAGAGAATTCTTGCGACGCTGGATAGAAACCCCGCCGCAAGCGAGAAGCGCCCCGTCACCGCTTTCGCGGCACGGTTTGCACTGAAAAAGCTCAATGAAAAGAGCCAGACTTGGCGAAGTGCACAAGTATGACTCGGAAAGGACGATGAAGTGGGAAATGTTTAATACAGAATTAGGCCCGATGTCAAAAACGCGAAGGCCGTAATGGCTTAGAACATCACGGAAAAAAGGTGACCCCGGCGGAAGCCCCGGGTCACATGTTCCACGAAACAGATTACCTCGTCTTTCGTCGGGGTAGGCCGGGTCTCCTTGCCCGGCACCCTCCACTGGATATCCTCTTGAGGAGGAAGAACTCCCAGCTCGACCAGCTCCTCCAACTTGGCCTTGGTGACCGTAGATCGCGCCCAGTTGGCGGATATGGAGTTGGTGACTTTGGCTTTAGTCGGAGTTTTCCCCTGCTTTTTGGGAGCCATGTGGTTGACCTGCAAAGCACAAGGTAGAAGGATAAAAGGAATGAGACACGGAAGCTATGAGCCGGCCAAGTATCGGCAAGGTAATATTGAGACACGAGAATTGCGTATTATCCGGGTGTCAATTTGCAGAGTGAGGTTCGAACTATTCGGGTATCAAGTATTATATCAAAAATTATGGGGATCTAAGTGTTGAAGGAGCTTTTGAGGACGATGGATGGCTGCACAGGCACTTAGTGTGAATAAAAGAAACTGGAAAGGGGAGGATTAGCCGGGTGATTGAGGCAAAGGCGGAAATTTTGAGTGGTTCAAGCTCAGATTGGAAATTCCATCTTCAGATTTGTGGCGAAGTTAACGATTGCAGGTAATAGGAAAGTGAATTGGAGTCTATATCTTATCTATTGGGCGAGCTAGAAGGAATACTAGCAACCTAATTCGGCATGGCTGAGAAATCATTGGCGGGTTGATTTGGATCTAATCTGAGGAGAAATCAAGAAATTGCAAGGGCAAATTAATGGATGCAAGAGGCTTACTGGAGGATCTGAGTGAAGCCTTGCGGAGGCAGATGGCAAGCCTGGTGTCCTTTTGCGGTTCCTGACGGGCCGGATGGAGATTTGCCGGTGGATCTTGGCGGCGGCGTGGGGTGAGCTGTGGCGGAGCGCAGCCTCCGGCCAATGGGCTCCGGTGATGCGCGCGGGATTTCCGTGGTGGCGCTCAGTGAGGATGAGCACGGAGGGAGAAAGGAAGCAGAGTGGGGGGAAATGAGCCGTTAGGGTTTGGGTTACCCCCAAGGAGCCTATTTATAGCGCGAGTGGATAAGCCCGGTTCAGCGAGCGGGAGCCGGGAGTTGCGGAGTAAACGGCTATCTATTTGAGTTTTTTGCGAGATGCGCTTTAAATGTTGAGCAGGGTATCTGAACGAAAAGGAGAAAGAGATCCATCCCGTGATATCAGGTCAATTATCAAGTATAGAATCTAGACATTTTGGGGTTTAGACCTGGAAAGGTAAAGTTAGGTAATTGGGGAAGAGCCGGGTTACTATATGGCCACCATGGAGTAAGGCCTAGCTATCTATCGAGGCACCTTAACCCGGCCTCCACATACTCGTGTGTTTGATATCCTTGCAGGGAATAGCGAGCGCTTCAAGGAAGGATCCGTGAAGCCCAGGCTATTCTGGGGACTACTGATGGGGGGATAATAACCCGGTAGGCCAAACTCCAAGGAGTAACCCGGCCCAAAGGACGCTGCGCAGGATCCGGCTAAGGATAAAGAAACTTTTGGAAGGCCCAAGTTTGTAGGCCCAGTAACCCGGATTGTGGGTTATGGTAAAGGAAAGTTAGGGTTTGTGCGCCGTGTCCGGGTAGGATCCAGGATGCGCCTTGGAGGGTAAGCCAGGGGGTACGGGTGCTTTATAAACCGACCCCTAGGAGTAGTTGATCGAGATCTAAGAACCCTAGCAATATCGCCTGATATCGAGCATCTAGTGTAATCCCAGAGTTGAGTTATTATATCAAGATTGGAGACTCGGCGACTTTGATTGCCGGCTACCAGATCGAGTTGCATCATGTTTTCCTCTGAGCTAAACCCTCTCCCAAACGCCTGTGTCGTCTTGCCCCAAGATCAGTTACCCCCGGTAACGTCTGCCGTGATTATCCCACGACAGTGGCTTTTCCACCCCCAATCCGAGTCCACCACGGAATCCTACCGCGGCAACGTTTTGCTCAATTCCCTGCCGTACCGCCCACGTACTCACCTTCCTACTCGCTCTCGGACTCGCCCCGTTCCACCCCTTACAAAACCCCCCGCGCGCCCGCATCACCCTTACCAAATCCCACCCGCGCAAACCCACCCCGCGGCAGAAAATCTCTGTCGCCGCTGCCGCGCGTTGCTCGCTACCGCAGCGCCCACGTAACACCCGCCCGCTGAGAATTTCGCCGTAACGCCCTTACCACACACCTTATCGCGCCGCGCGCTCTGCCGCGGCACAGAACAGGGTCGTTTCGCTGCCGCGCTGCTGTAACTCTACCGCGGCACAGTTTTGAGCTGTTTTCTTGTCACGACCCCAGACCCAGAGATATACATACTGTTATGTGCTCCTAGCCATGGACTCACAAGGGCTTCAGGGTTACCAGCCCCGGCCGCAACAAACAACGGCAGGCAGACTGGATTCATCGGCACGTAGTCCGGATCCCCAGTCTACTACTCCTTGTATCCATGCTAGTCATAACCAACTATGCATACCAAAGCGTCCACGAATCGAATGAAACTGAAGGAAACGGGACCAAAGCTATACAGAGATGCTATGTGTCCAGAAAGTGCAACAACAATCGAGGGTTACTAGGGTTACCTTGCCCCAGGCCGATCACATCGACAGGCGGGCTCGGACATGGATCATCGGCTCCACAACCCCTCGACTGCGACAACTATGCAGGCATAGCCAAAACTATATAACAATGAGCTCGAAACCAACAACCGATCAAAGCAGTACTCTAGACGTTGAAGCTTTATTAAACAGGTGTTACTAGAGTATAGCTTACAAACAAAGGTCACACGACCCAACATTACATCAGACAACGGAAGGCAAATTATGTTGCTAATCAACAAGAACCAAAAAAGGCCTAAGAGGCTGCAACATAAGGCGACGTCCCAGCCCATAGATTCCAGGGTGCTACCTGGGAACCCCAAACTACTCGTCGATTTCCACGTTGAATCACCACCGATGTGAGATCTTCTCCTGAACCAAAATTAAGCAAACCTGAGTACGGGAGGTACTCAACAAGACTTAATTAACCTATTATATGTCTGCTATCTTTTAGAAAGAGTTATGAAGGTTATTTTGCGTAAAGCCATCTTTGTTTTCCAAGTTGAGGAAGAATAGCACGTCTCATAGAATGTTTTCAAAACAGATGAGAAAGCTACTCAACTACTGAGACCATCATCTTCTTGTATTCCACCAAGTCCTTTTCATTCCCACACTATCTCATGATACAAGGATCACCCCTCTCGGCATCTCCGAGGAGACACCCTTCAATCATGGTTAACAAGTTTTAATCATTCCGTTGAAGTTATCTATGATCACAAAATCCGTTGCCAAGTCGTCCGTAACCGTGGACACGGCTTCTCGAGGAGATTTATCCCTGTAGGGGGTACACTTTACCCACACGTACCATCCGACTCTTAATGCCACATGTACGCTCGTCCATGGAGCGCGGCAGAGGGTGGTTGGCCACGACCTTTACCTTGCTCGACCCTATCCATGAGTCAACCCAAACAGGGCCACCCCGTCAACAGGGAGTTGGCCACCTCCTGACGGCACCTGTTCTGTGAGTCGGGAACAAGATCCGTGTACGTCCATCACTTGTCCCGGTCACGCCTTAAGTTTTCTCCAAATCGTTTTCTGACTCACACGCAGATGGAAAGATCAAACTACGTGACTCATGGACGTGGCCAAACAATTTAGTTGGTCGAGCGCGGTCTGTTAGGCCCCGCGTGTGGTTGCACGCTCAGTCTTGGCTTCGAAGGTGAGAACTCGCTCCTAGGGGCATGAACAGGAAAAAACGCCACAACCCATTGTGGCCTCACATCCATGCCAGTATTTAGTCAAGTTATCAAAGATAATTCAAAATACAACAACCTGACAAAGTAGATTCACGTATTGACCAGATTCATCAACCGGATGGATCAGATCACAACTAGGCATGGCTAAGCAAGACTCACAGGGTTTAGCGGAGCGCGCACAAACAAACCTAAAGCTGCTAGGTGCAGTGGATCAGGATATCTAGGTTATGTAGTAAGTATAGGAGAACTCTATCTAAGACCATAAATACTTTGAACCGCATGCAATATACGAGATCCAAAACACTTCGAAAACCATATATGAGCAGATAAGAGGTTATGCTTGCCTTGGTTATAAGAAAACCAGATAAAGTCTTCAGGAATAAGTGCTTGACTTGTCGGTTAAGATCAAGTATTCACCATTGGAGCTGTTGGCCTTCTCTTCGGAGTCGGATTCAGGAGTGTGGAGGCACGGACGACAACACACGGCGAGGTCGATAGGCGGTGAATTCCGGCGCGGCGACGTTCGGCCGGTGTTGGGGAAGACGATGACGGGGACCCCAAATTCGACCATCCTGGCCGGATTCCTGTGGCTATGAGGGACAGAGAAGGAGGGTGGGGCTTCCTGGGAGCTCAGCGCCGAAAGAGAAGTTGAACGGCGCGCACAGCGCGCATCCGTGCGGCTAGGGTTTGCTCTTCGGGCAGAATGAGACAGGGAGATAGGGTTGTGAGGAAGAGAGAGGAGGCACGACATCCTTGCGCCTTATCTCTGCGAGCAGGGGGCACAACCAGGACGTGGCGCGGCGGCTCCCGACATGCAGCTGCCTGCTGCTTTCTGTCCGGAGGAGGAAGAAGAAAGGAATAGAAAAGAAATTGCAGAAACCCCCTAAGCTTCAGAGAATTAGCAAGTAGGTCATTTTCTCTAAAAAAACAGGACAAAAAACATTGTTTTGAGGACCTTTTTGTAAACAGAAAATTTGGCAAAAATATTTTTTGGAAAGCTTATAACATTTCCAACAAAACCATGTGTTTGTTTGGTGTATTTGAAATATTTTCCAACACAAATATTTGGGAACCAAAATAGGTACTATTTGTGGGAGTTTCTCAAACCATTTAAATTGTTTCAAAACATGGTTTAAATTTTTGTTTCATGCATGTATGAGATGAACACAACACCACACACTTTGTTAGCAAAATTGGGATGTTACAAATCTACCCCCCTTACAAGAATCTCGTCCCGAGATTCCCGAATGAGAAGAAAGAAGGAACACCGGTTTTGAACGACCTTCTCGAACCTTACGGTTCTCTTCTCGAAGAGGTTGTTCCGTAGCATCTTGAAGTATTGAACGGATACACCTTAGGTAAGAGGGAAACTCTTAGGAAATGATCTTCACGAAGATCGAGTATCTCATGGCTAACTTAGGACAAGAATGTTCGTAAGGAACTTTTGAGTTAACAGGCATGAAACACATCAAGATAACAGAAGGAATAAAAGAAGGTTTCAAGTTTATGGATGATGGCTCTGGAAAGGATTTAGAATATGAGCTTTGCACAAGACTTTAAATCCTTTTGGAAAAGAAAGGTTGAACAACTTTTGACATCGAGGTTTCTTCAAAATAGAGTACCAAGATGGGAAAGATGGTCTTGGATACCACGACGGAATATCCGTAGACGAGGGAAATCACGAGAAAACACTGTAATCGTGAGTCGGAGAGAATTTGATACAGGATCATGTTCACTCTTCAGAGTGGACACAGAAGATAACGGGACTTCCATTCCGTCAAATTTTGTCGAAACCTTGTCAAGAAAGGAATGTCACTTCACAACAGAGGATGAGTAACCAAAGGATGTTGGAACACCGTAGTGAAGGAGGAACTCTTGGTCACACCATAAGACTGATTAACCAACGAGGATTAAAACACCAGAAGGGGTAGGGAATCTCTTTCCTATGGTGGATTTGGACGTAGCAATACGTTTACCACATGGTCAAGACCCCATGGCTGAAGTAACTGACAAATTCACACAATGTGTGAGAAAAACAGAACTTCAAGTATAAACAACTTGAGAAAGGGAACTGATCAATGGGGTTACAAAACACCAAGAGATGTTCTCATGATGAACTTGTTTCCACTGAAACAAAGGTTTTGGAGGTTCAACGGAGAGATATTGGAAAGATCAACTTCCAAGTTATCCTTGATATTTTGGATACCAATATCAGGTTGATGACAAGCCTTCTGTAGGTCATCAAGTGAAAGTGAAACTTTGGTTTGGAAGGACGGTGAGGGAAAACTTGTTAGAATGAGCCACACCAGAATTCTCACGGAGAGTGGCTGTTCTTACGGATGCAAAGAGATATGACATTAGGCCTTCCGGCTAATTGTGTCAACCACAACATCAACCTTGCCGGATTTCCGAATGGACCTATTTCAATACTCTTGAGGAAACACTAACCATCGTTGCTGCTTGAGATTCAGCTCTGGGTAGTGGGGTTATAGCTCAAGCCAGGTATGTTTGTACGAAGAGATTTGCACCGTTTACTAACGAGATACATATGCTGGATTCTCAAGACATGGACTATGATGCCACGCTCAAAAAGAGGAGCGAGATTGCAGAACTTAGGTATTAGCAACTTGTGAAAGACGGTTGCACCTACATGGTTTACTTGCAATGAAACACATCGGAGTCCTTGTTGGGAAGATGGTACAAAGATAACGAAGTTCTTGGACTTCTTCTCTTTTGCAAACAATCAGTCAGGGGCTTAGTGTGGATTCAAACTTATTCGAGTAAATGGAGGTAACAACCAACCATCTCAAGAATACTCCACACATGCATGACTGACTGGGGATTATTCCCGAAGCAATAAGAAAACTCTTCTCGAATCCAGGGCGACAACTTTCACCACATACACATGAACTAGAGTAGGCCACTTCAAACATCGAGAACATAACCTTCGTGAGGACCCAAAGATGATTCTCAAAAGTTGCCAACATTATTGCCATCTGTTCAACTTGAACCTCTTTCAACTTGGGGAGAATAGGAATGTCATCGATGGGCTCGACAACACGCTTATCAAGACAATCCAAGAAGAGAGACTCCTATGATACATGAACGAGGCAAAATATTGGTTTGAATAAAGGACATGAAGGTGTACTTGGGTAAACACCATGAGTGAAAACACCGTCAAGGTAGTCCTTGAATCTGAACTTGATCTGACGATAGCCCAAATCAAATCAAGGTAGAATGATAGCATGTCCACTAAGGAGGTACTATCCTGCTTCAACACAAAGGAAACTAGACATCCCTTAACAGAGGATCAAGTTAGGCAGAGCTTTTGCCTTTCAACTCTCCAAGTTGTTTTTTAAGCTCAACCAACTAGTCCAGGATATCCAGCAGAGTTCCTTGGAGGAAGGAGTAGTTCAAAGTACCCCTTGTTTAGACATCACGGTCAGGTGGCAAACCTGGTGATACTTCTAGAAAGATAACCAAAATATCACAACCTACCGGTATGTCTTCGAGTTAGAAAGGAATCTTGCTTTTCAAAGCAACCGATATGATCTTGAGAGCTTCGGCTTAAACCTAACTCTCTGATCGAGAAGGTGCATCAGAATGAACGGATTTGATAACACAGTCTACTTCAAATAGAGACCGGGTGACCAATAGTGCTAAGAAGAATACAAATGTTTTCTTAGATTTTTCGAAGCAATAAGAATTGCTAGGAATAGCTGACACACATGTCGAAGAACAGACCCATCAATCTCAAGCATTCAAGCTTGGAGGAAGGGGGTGAAGATTTGTGAGAGCATCACTTCATCATTAAGGCCATGAAGCTAGGCGTGACCTCTTGATATACAAGAGTGTGATACTCGAAGGTGGAACAGAACAGAAGCTTATGAAACTTCTTTAATCTGCGAATTACAAAACTTCGACCTGGTCCTAGAGATGAACGAGGTACTGGAGTTTATTTCTCCTGACATTCCAAGGTGGAACGTTCTCACGGAAAACAAGAGCAAATGCATTGGAAGACTCCAAGACACATATGCAACTTGGTGTCCAAACCATGGACAAAGGTAGGAAAGCAACTAAAGATTAAGATCATGCTCCGGAAAATCCAGAGATCACGATGAATGCACAGTGTAATACGCATTTGTAAAACCCATGCTAAAAGAGAGGTATAGCTGAGTCAAGAACAAAGATGTGAATTTCTAGATGATCACTCTTGTTGTGATCCCTTTTGGTTCCAGTAGAGAGTCTATGGCTATGAAAGTTGGAATTGTGTCGTGGGATGATCACGGCAGACGTTACCGGGGGTAACTGATCTTGGGGCAAGACGACACAGGCGTTTGGGAGAGGGTTTAGCTCAGAGGAAAACATGATGATGAACTTTGATCTGGTAGCCGGCAATCAAGTCGCCGAGTCTCCGATCTCAAGATAACAACTCAAATTGCGTGTTACACTAGATACTCGATATTAGGCGAGATTGCTAGAACTCTTGGATCTTTTTAAACTAGACCTAGGGGTTGGTTTATAAAGCACCGTACCCCCTGGCTTGCCCTCCAAGGCGCACCCTGAATCCTACCCGACACCGCTTACAAACCCTAGCTTCCTTACCGCAACCCACAATCCGGTTACGAGGCTTGCAAACTTTGGGCCTTCCAGAAGTTTCGTCATCCTTAGCCGGATCCTGTGCCGTGTCCCTTGGGCCGGGTTACACCTTGGAGTTGGCCTACCGGGTTATCATCCCTCCATCAGTAGTCCCCAGAATAGCTTGGGCTTCACGGATTCTTCCCTGAAGCACTGGCTATTCCCTGCAAAAATATCAAACGCACAAGTGTAGGGAGGCCGGGTTAAAGTGCTTTGTTATATAGCTAGGCTTAACTCCATGGCGGCCATATAGTAACCCGGCTTTTTCTCCAGATACTTTGCTTAACTTTCCCGGTTTAAGCTTTGATAAAATGCGAAAACTCCATACTTTGCTCGATAGTTGATCCTGATACCCCGGAGAGGATCTCTTGCTCAGTATTTGAAGCATATCTCGCAAACTTCGAACAGGTAGCCGTTACCCCGTAATTTCCGGGTCCCACCCGTTGGACTGAGTTTTTCCACCCGTGCCATTATAAATAGGCCCCTAGGGGTAACCCTAACCCCAACGGCTCACTTTCCCCCATTCCTCTTCCTTCCTTCCTTCGTGCTCAAGCCCACAGAGCGCCATTACGGAAACCTCGCGCGCATCGCCGGAGCCCATCTGTCGCCGGCTGCGCTCCGCCACAGTGCGTTCCGCCCCGCCGCCAAGATCCGCCACCAGACCCCCGACCTGCCCGCCAGGGATCGCGAAGGGACACCAGGCTTGTGCCATTTGCCTCCGCAGGGCTTCACTTCGATCTCCTCCGGTAAGTCTCTCGCACCCATTAATTTTGCCCTTGCAATTTCAGGATTTTACCTTAGACCAGATCTGAATCGACCCGCCTATCATTTCTCGGGTCACGCCGAATTAGGCGGCTTGTATTCGTTCCAGCTCATCCAATGGATAGTATATAGACTTCAGTTCACTCTCCTACTACCTGTAATCATTAATTTCGCCACAAATCTAGAAATGGGAATTCCAATCTGGGCTCGGGCCACCCAAATTTTCCGCCCTTGTTCCTGTCACCCGGAAAATCCTCCTTTTTCCAGTTCTTTTGCTTGCGATAGATACACGGGCAACCATTCATCATTCCCGAACACTTATTAACACATAAGCCTCTATAATTTTTATAGCAATGCATGACACCCCGATAATTTGAACCTCGCTCCGCAAAATGATACCCGGATAATATTTAGCTTTCATGTTGTCTCGATACCGCTCGTCAATACTCGACCAACTGACAGTTCCCGAGTCTTATTCCTCATGTCCTTCTACCTGGTACTCTGCAGGTTGACCCCATGGCGCCCAAGAAGCAGGGGAAGCAGCCGACCAAGGCAAAGACCACCAACTCCATATCCGCCAACTGGGCGCGATCTTCGGTCACCAAGGCCAAATTAGAAGAATTGGTCGAGTTAGGGGTTCTTCCCCCTCAAGAAAGTATTCACTGGAGGGTGCCGGGTAACGAGACCCGACCTACACCAGCAGAAAATGAGGTAATATGCTTTGTGGAGCACGTGACCCGGGGCTTCCGTCCTCCGGGTCACCCTTTCTTTCGTGATGTTTTGAGCCATTATGGCCTTCGCATATTTGACATAGGGCCTAACTCTATGTTAAATATCTCTCACTTCATCGTCCTCTCCGAGTCATACTTGTGCACTCCGCCAAGTTTGGCTCTTTTCGTTGAACTTTTCCAGTGCAAACCGTGCCGCGAAAGCGGCGATGGGGCACTTCTCGCTTGCGGCGGGGTTTCTATCCAGCACCGCAAGAACTCTCTAATGCCACCTCTTACCCTCAACTCCCACGTCAAACATTGGCAGCTTTCTTATTTTTACTGCCGGGACACTTCCCCACCCGGTGAAAAGAAATTGCCGGGTTACTCGGAAGGCCTGCTTGGCATCTCCGAGACCTTTAACGCCTTTGCCCCTGACTCGGACAGGGAAGCAATCCTGCCTTTATTGGCTAAAATCTCCATTCTTTCGGCCCAAGGCCTCATCGGGCTTAACCTGGTGAAAACTTGGGTCGATTTCCGTATCCAGCCCAACTCCATCCGCACAAAATTAATGTGCGAATACTCGGGGCAAACCACGGACCCGATCCGGTACTCCACCAACAGTTTCGCACCTGGTGATACCAATAAAACTATCAATGGCTTTTTAACAGAAAAGCTGGAGGTAATCCGGAATATAGCCGGATTAGAGCCCTTCACCCGCGAGAACCCGGCCCCCGCGGTAAAGACCTGGTTTTCACATCTTCAACTTCATCCTTTCCACCTATTACAGCTAATAACCCTTGTTCTTATGCCTTCACTTCAGGCCGATGATGATTTCTGGAAGATTGACACTCCTCCTAACTCCGGAAACCCGGAGGAGAAAGAGGATGCCGTTAACTCGGATGAGGGTACATTCTAAATTTCACTTAGTTCTTTTGAGTTCATCGTGTCCTGTTTTTCATTTCCCAACTGTAACCTTGATAACCTCCAGAACAAGAAGACAAGGACGAGGAAGAAGAAGCTGACGGCAAGGTGGAGTCCGCCAGCGACGAAGACGAAGCAGAGCCGACAATCAAGGACGGATCTAAGAGAAAACCTCAAGGGGTCGTCTTCAAGGTTCTATATCATTTCCTTGCGTCCAATTTGCATTCCTACGATAACATGCATGAGCTAACCCTGATGTTATCCCTTTGGCCGTATCTGAAGGAGTCGCCTATGACCAAGCGCAGGGCGACTCGGTATTACCCGGGTAATGATGCTCTTAACCCGGGTATTCCATCATCTCCAGCTCAGCGCGCTGGTATTCACCATACCCCTCTTTAGACATAAAAATCTTTCCAAACCATTCCCTCACAGGGTAATCTCATGTCTTGTTTGGTATTCTTCAGTTTCATCCGGGTCCAGCAGCGAATTCCCTGTGGACTTTGCGGTGAACCCCGGGTAAAGTTCTTTTCCTGATGTTATATCACACTTTCATCGCCCTTTCTTAATTATACGCTAACTGCCCACTCATACCTTCTTTAGGGCCACGGTCATTGTTAGCGACCAGGAAGACATGGAGACCGATGACCCGGGTAAAGAGAAGCCGACTGATGATGTGTTAGCCACATCTGGCGATGAACAAGCGTCACCAACAAACCCGGCCAGGCAAGAAGCCGGGTATCCGATAGCCTCGCATGCAAGCGAGAAGGAAAAAGCCGCGACTTTGGGCGTGGGAGGAGGAGGACCAGACTCCGAAATTCGGATGACCCGGGTGCCGTCTCCTGCTAAGAAGAAAACTTCTTCTCCAAGTTTCCACGACCCCGGGTCTTCTAACTTGGGTAACGATAATTTTGATCAGCTGATGAGCGCTCTCCTCACCATGAAGGCCTCAGAGAGCAGTGTCCTAGAGCGCATGGCTGCAGCGCATCAGGTAATAATACTTGATATCTCTTAGTATACGCCTAGTCCCCAAGTTTCGAGCATAGCTTGTTAAAGTTGTGCTTGGTACTTTGTGCAACATTCGGCTTGCTATGATGCCCGACTGACACTTTCGCTCTCTGTTTCTTACAGGCGGAGGTGACCCGGTCCGATGAGATTTTACTCAAGACTGAACGACTCCTGCTTGCCGAGGTAAAACGAAGAGAGGCCCTTGAAGCTGACGTGGAAACCTTGAAGAAAGACGTTTCCAAATACAAGAAGAAATGCAGTACTGCCCAAACCGTGCGGAAAAAATTATCGGACCAGATTGTCGATACTTATCGCATCTTTCTTAGTGAGTTTTCGCTGCCGACTGACTTCGTGCCTTTACTTTGTCATATGATACTCTGGATTACTGATATGTCCTTCCTTTGCTTCAACTGCAGGTGCCAACCTTGCGGCCCCAGAAGAAGATGTTGTTGCCAAGGCTAAAACATTGAAGACTGTGCTCCGGACCTTTTTTTGCCGGTACAAAGCTTATATTGGATGCCGTGAAATGGCCTACCGAGGTATACCCGGGTGAGGAAAACCTTATTCAAGCCTGCTCCACAGTGCCTGGGTGGATCGAGATATGGAAACGCTCGGCCTGCCGGATTGGTATGACCCGGGCCTTTACACTAGCTAAAGCTTATTTTCCGAAGCTTGACCCGGCAAAGGTAATATCCGAGTTTCCCGAATTCAAAGCTGATGGCTCCAGGTTTGTACCCAAGTATTTCAAGGCCATACAATCCTCGGTGCGCCACTCGGCAACCGCATTGGCCGATAAGATGGATCTGGGCATGATTATGAGTTCATACGATGCTGAAGGCAACATCATACAGGAGGACGCACCCCCTCCCTTTGATATTTTGGAGAGATGGGCGGCTGATTTGGCCAGGAAGAAGGAAGAAACCGCTAAGAGAGAGGCCGAGTTAGGATCAGGGCCAACCACCTCTACACCAGCTGTCCCTCCGCCTGTCCGTCCTGATGCGGGGAGTCCGGGTGATGCCGCCGGGAAAGCTAAGGAGCAAGCCCAAAACCAAGACCCGGAGGGCCCTACTCAGGAGGCCGAATAGGGCAACGCCATCATAATACCTCGATAACTTGATATTGTGTATTCGAAACTAGTATACTTTTGATGGTGCGCCTGTGCACCTTGATTGGTATCGTAATTTGTAACGTACTTTTACTCCGTGATGTACTTGTGCCTTTCCTGGCCTTTTGATAATCTTGATACTTGTCTATTCTTGAACTTATTCTCGATACCCGACTCTCTTTTTGGTTCCCCTTGTGAGACTCGGTTTTCCGAGTACCACGGGTTTTGATAAGCGGACTTTTCTTTAAGTCCCCAAGACTCGGATGCTAGGGTCTTTCGAGCTTTGATAGCCAAGCAGTTTGTTTCTGTTTCGAAGTCCGCAGTCCCCATGACCCAAAGTCCGAGTCAGGGGGGTGTGGCCTTTCTCAGAGAACAAATTGTTTTCTACCGAGCCGAAAACCTATAGCCGTCCGTGTAGGTACTGAAGTTATGCTTGATAATCGTTGAGTTTTTGGCTATTAGCCTTGTACTCTGCATAACTTGTGGTTTAGATGACCCTTTTGACTATCTTGTACTGTAAGCCGGTTTTCGCGTGGATACCATGTTGTTACATCTATACGAAAAACAGGGTCAGGCAAGTCCCATTGGGCTGCACGGCTGATTGTAATCGTAAGCGAACAGATCATGCCACTTTAGTGCGAGTCACATCGAGCTTAAGTAAGAATAGTCAAGAAAATTTGGCTCCTTTGTCCGGTTATAAGATTGCAGCCGTACTCGTCTTGCGAGTAGTCGTCCCTTATAACTCATAGGCATCAAGGCCGGGCCTTTGGGTTTTTGACTGTGCTATTCAAGCAACCAGCCCCCAAGACCTATATATATGCAACATACTTGATGATACTGATGTACTGATAGCAGTGAATACTACTTACTTGTAATCGAAGAAAAGATCATAATAAGACTTGATAACCATCTCTTTTACTGATACGAAAAAGTTTGGGTCAGCAGGCCGCCTCATTAAAAACCTTCCAGTCCCCTTAGGTACCCTGGGTAGGAAAAGAGCGCGTCTGAAACCTGCTGCCCGTTACATTGTTTAGTTCTTCTTGGGAATCGGTCCCGGGCTCACGCGACCGATGCACACTCTCCATTTGCTGGACTTTTTCATGATGAGTATCGGGTTTGCTAGCCAATCCGGGTGAGGTGTTCCCATAACGCGGCTAGCTGTGAACGGCGGTGTGATTTCTTCTCCTATGCCAGACTGTTTAGAGGAATCGTTCTTGATGAAAGCCACCATCTTAGCATCTTGTTCTGACCTGGGTTTTGCTTTTTCTCCTTCAGTGCTCGGCCTTTTTGAGGTGGTCCTGTCCTCCGGGTCTGCTTGAGACCGGTAATGTTTGAGTTCCTCTTTTCTACAGGCTTGCTCGGCCATTGCCGCGTCTCCTTCATCGCATTCAGCTGCTATATCTCGATTTCCATGTATGGTAATGGTCTGCTTAGGACCCGGAATTTTTAATTGTAGATACACATAACATGGCCTCGCCATGAATTTAGCATAAGCCGGCCTTCCAAATAGCGCGTGATACGGACTGCGCAACTTAACCACCTCGAAAGTAAGCCACTCAACTCGATAATTGTCCTTTGATTCCCCAAAAGCTACTTCCAATGCGATTTTTCCCTCGGGGCATGCTGAATGACCCGGTACTATGCCATGGAAAACTGTCGTACTTTTTTGGAGCTGAGATTCCTTGAGACCCATGCGTAGAAAGGTTCCCCAGTACATGATATTGATGCTGCTTCCTCCATCCATCAGGACCTTTTTCAGCTCGTACCCATTGACCTGTGGTGCAACTACCAATGCTAAGACTCCCGGGTGTTCTACTCTTTCCGGGTGATCTCTTCTGCTCCATGTTACATCTTGTTCTGACCACCTCAAATATCTCGGGATAGCCGAAGAGATTGAGTTGATCGCTTGCTTCAGTATCTTTTATCCTTGTTAGAGCCTCCGGTAGTATGCACGTGATATTGACCCAACTGTTTGGGGTTGGCCTGGAAACCTCCAGCTCCCCTTGATTGTTGCCCTGATTTCCGGCTGCCGGGTTACCGGCTGGGGGTGGGCCGTTGCCCGGGTTTCCACCCTGACCCGGTCCTCCTCCCCGACCCGCACCTCGCATGGCTCTGTTCACTTCCTCGTTCTTCCACCTCTGTAAGTCGGCGCGTTGCTCCAAGGAGTGATTAGCCGGCTTGCCGTTCCTGCTGTGCTTTGGGCATGCCATTCTAAAGATGTCCCAACTGTCACCTGGCCTTGGAGGCCCTTGATAGTGTCCTCCATTGTGATTTCCAGTGTTAAAATTCCCTTCAGATCTGGGTCTCGAAGACCCGGCCTCTGTGTTGGCGACAAACTCGGAGCCTCCTTCAAACGGACGCTTGTTCTGGCTATTTCCGTTATTACCCGGTGCTGATCCATTGCCTGTTCTTCCGCTATTACTTGTGTTTGCTTTTGCCTTTTTGTCATCAACTTCCTCCTCTGTAGTATCTGTTGCAGCGTGTTTGTTGCACGCATCCATCAATTCTCCCATTGTAACCTCCGACGCATTCCAACTGGATTTCATGCGAGTTAACTTTTGCACTAAAGGTATATACTTGCATGTTTTTGCCATATCTTGTAGTGCATCCTTGGGCTGAATATCTGTGGACGAGTGAAGTATCTCCATAACCCGGCGCACCCAACTGCGCGCCGACTCTCCCTTCTTCTGAACGCATCGCTCTAGATCATCAATAGTGAACAATTTTCTACACGTCCCATGAAAGTGCTTGACAAACGCGGTCTTCAATTCCTCCCAGGACTTGATCGACCCTTCCGGCAGATTGGTGAACCATAACTTTGCTGCTCCCTCTGACATCATCAGGTACATGAACTTGGCTTGAAGATACTCGGATGCATTGCGAATCGACATTGCCATCTCATAACTGCTCAGCCATGTTTCTGGGTCCATAGTCGGCTCATAATTCACTACCTTTCCTGGTTCTTTGAATTTTTCCGGGTAAGGTTCAGCCCTGATGTTGTCCGAGAGACACTTAGGTCCCGCGAGAATGGTAGAAGCTGGCCTTACTCGGGAAACATGTGATCCTGCGGGGGGCACAACCGGATGTGGTGCTGCTGGTAATACCTGTACTAAAGACCCGGCCCCGGCTCTCCTGGCCCTGGAGCTATCCACAACAGCTTGCGCTGCTGATGCCGCCGGCGCCGCTTGAACGTGGGGAGGAGGCGGCATTTGCTGCTGCTCTTCCCTCCGCCGCGCTGAACTTGTTGGGATATTGCCGGTATTTCCTCGTTGCTGGCTGACGTATGGCGTCCCATGCATCCCACTTCTATGATCCGGATAATTGGCTTGCTGTGCCACCGCAGTGCGTAACATATCGATCGCTTGCCGGGTCTGCTCCGCGTGAGGCAACTCTCTCACGGGGATTTGATTCAGAGCAAGTGTCGATGCGTACACGTTATCCATAGGATTGTTGTAGTGACCTGCAGGTGTGCGAAAACGCGACGGTGGTGGCGGTGGCAATGCGTTGCCGGTTGTAACCCCAGTCTGTGGCAAAGGTAACCCGGCCTGCTCGTTTGACGGCTGTATTCCCGTGGTTGCTGGTCGAGGTGCAGTTCCTTGGTTCGCCGCTGGGATCGGTTGGTCCTGATAAGGGGTGGCCCAATCTTCTCAGTGAACTCACAGATAACTTCAGTATTGATAACTAGTGCGCCACTAAGAACTCTCCGGCTGATCCCTGAAGCCAATGCAACAGATAGCAACCCAATGGATATTCTTAACTCCACACTCTTGCACAAGTAATCCACCGACTACAAGTGGTACTGTACCGTCTTATTCCCAGTGGAACAGCAGGTATCACGTAAAGTTTGCAGATGAACCACTAGTATGAAAGGCTAACAAGCAGTTTCAACTAGGGGCTATGGGGTTTGTTTGATTCAATCGTAGTCTGATCTATTCCACACGCAGGTGGTAGCTATATATGAGGGAGGGGTGCGGCCACAAGCTCCTTGCGCAAGCAATCCCTCTCCTACTCGACTAGGACTCCTATTTCCTAACACATATGGATACAAACCGACCCCACACACAAAGGGGTGCGGCCATATTGGTATACAGACCAATTGGACTCGTTTTGGAAACTGGCAGAAAACTATTCGTGGATTGTTTCGGTCACCACAGCTTGCACGAGTCGAATTTCTTGATGGGCCGGATCCATTGGAAAGCCCATCAAATTCCCTATCCGTATTGTGCTCATTTGCTGTATTTGGAGCCGTATGAAGAATCCATGACTATTTCAAATTCGGGACTCATGGCAGTCCGAATTGAAACATTTATTCCTTGTTGTTGTTTTCCACGCTTCCTCTCTTGCTTCTTGCTTCCTCTTCTCCATCCATGTTTGTGTTATTAATAACAATCATACATAAATTCATAGGCTTAGGTAGTATAACATTCTCATAAACACAAACATTATTTGTTAGGAAAGAATTCACCTTATAATAAACATCAGTGAGGCTTAATATTTCTTTCCAACTCAAGCATGAATGAACCTCATGGACCTCTATTATGTCCCTATCATCCTCCCTTTCTTCAAGACAAGCCGTCCTCGGCTTGTAGTAAGCTGAAAGTGGAAGAAACAAAAAGAACAACGTGTATGCACAATACAAATATCTATAATGAGGTGCATTAGTTGTTATCATATCATAAATTGTGTCCTAGACATGTGACCACGAATTTTGCTTAAAACATCACATACTTGTCATAGCACTCCATAAAATAGCAATCACAATTGCAAATATAAGTGAAGCTCAATAAATCATGATCAAAATGAGAATCATATGTGTATATATTTTTATTGTTTAGTATCAATTCAATTGTTCTCACCGAAGTTCTATGATCAAATTTATGTTTATTAATACACTCAAAGGTGGGAACATGCTTATTATTTTCATCATGAAAATTGCAACTTAATTTGCAAATATAAGTGACGAGCAATTTATTAGCACATGTATGTGACAAGTATTGTGGCAAACCAAACATATGTGTAAAATCATGCTCATATGTAGGAAGTTGTAGCTTATTTACCCAAGGTAAAACAATGTTCAATTCAGCCACTTTATCACAAGTTATGCATATATGATCCACCATAAAAATTCCACTCATGTTATAGTCACCAATCAAGTTAAAAGCGAAAGAAGAAACATAATTACTAGAATTTACATATGAAATTTCAGCAACCTTTTTCATAGCACTTTGCACATTAATTGATTCATTTAACATGATGTAATCCACAATATCATTAGGTGGTATTTTAGCAAGTACTTCCTTATGTGAAATCAAAACCACATGATTAAATTTCGAATTTAGCACATTATCACATGTAGATGGACTATCTATGCTTGTTAACTCACAAGAATCAACTAGCAATTTGTGGGTTCACATAATTCAATACTTAAGAGGGGTAATACGAAATCAGCACCTTTATCAATAGCATCCTCCTCAGAATAATTAGGTACCAATTCAACTATCTCAAGTGGGTGATGCAGGTTCTACTTGTTGTGGCTCCCTTTCTTCAAAAGTAACCTGCATATCACAAGAAACAAAACTAGGCACAATGGCATGCTCCTCCAATGGTTGTGGTGTTGGTGGTGTGGTGCAGGTTGTACTATAGGCTCCCTTTCTTCAAAAGCAACCTGCACACAAGACACAACACTAGGAGTAGACATAGTTACATTAGTAGAAACAGTCTCATAGGTCTTCTTAACCTCTACAGTTCTCATAACCAATGGTTGATGTCTAATTCTTTTAAATGTTATAGGACTTTCATGAAATATCCAATCTCTCCTATTATTCCAAAAGAATTGTATATCAGGATAATGGCTATCAAAATTAACCTTATAGGCATCGCACCAAAAATCACTCAACAAAAGGTGACAACAAGTAAATGCTCTAGGAAACACATGACACCTAAGTTGTATTGTTTTATCATAAATAGTTAACGGAACGAAAGTAGCATGAGTAATGGGAAGTGGAGCACCATTAGTTTTTAACATAAATGAAGTGCGAGTTGCATAAGATGTCAACTGTAATGCTTCAACAACCTCAATACTAACAAAACTATACCAACGTGTACCCTTATCAAGAGTAATAGCAACAGTACTACATTGATGTCTCCGCTGAAGTGGAACAAAATTTGGTGCAAGTATTCCACTAGAATCCTCCTCCCAGAAAGCATCACTGCACACAGAAGAACTACAAAACTCCATTGATTAATTTGTTAGTAACAAAATAACAATGGGATGTGGTGTTCTCTCACAACTCACTCAAAAATCTAGCAAGACAATAGATTATCTTACCGTTCCAAAGTGAATAGAAATACTTACCAACAAGTAGTGGCAACTAATATGCTTTGATGTGAAGAAGAGAATACCCAGGGTGTTAACAATCACAAGACAAACAAGGTATATGGTGGGGCTTGGTATGGATACCTAACAACACCAAAATAACAATCTCCTATTTGCTGTCCAATGTGATATAAATAGCACGGGAAACACACACCAAGTATGGAGACAAATGTGGCAATGCAAATATATGGAGGAAATTTTGCAATGCACTGGAAAGACACTAGCCAAGCTCAAATAATATTCAGGCACAAGATTGCTCAATGGTGTGTCAATATAGCAATGAATGAAAACAGCTCCACAAATATATCAATGTATCTCAAGGCCTTTTTGCTTTTTCTCTATTTTTTTTTTCTTGTTTTTCTCTTTTTCTCTTTTTTTTTATACTTTTTACTGGCCAAATAACAACACTAGGAGCAATACTGTCAAGTGATAACAATGCTATGAACAATGTGACACAAATATGATATAAAGAGCAGCCTGAAAACGAGCAAAAGATAGCTAGTCTTATGGGTTATGGTACGTAAATTTGTTGTAGATAGGCTGTGGCTAGGCTTAACAAAGTTTAGTGAACAAGTCCACGGGGCAATTAGTAGTACGCGCGCAGATGCTTCTGTTTGAGGCAAACCGGAGCAGCAAAGGGTTCCGCGCTTGACCTGTAGCGTGCGGCGCACAATTCGGGGAATCAGCGCGTAGCAATTTTGGGACACGGAAGTGATTGGTCGCTGCTGGTTGGAATCGCGAGTAGGACAAGGCCAAGGCAAGGTGGCGCGGATCGGCTGGAAGCAGCGAATCGGTATACGACGCGCGCGGAACCCAACTATGGCTCGTGACCGGTGGTTTGCTGCTTGCGGAAGGAATCCGATCCCAGCAAGGAACCGAAGATGGCTAGGGCAATTGTGCGGCAGCGATATGATGGAAAACCAAAGCAACTTGTGACACTTATTTTTGGTGAGATTTTCGGTATAGATCTAAACAAAAGATGAACTAGATGAACCCTAACCCTAATAGACAAAAACTAAAAACAGAAAAACGGGAACGCAAATCAACAAGAAACAGCAACTAGAAGATGCAAATTGGTGTTGATCTAGGCTCTGGCAATGAACTACACTATTTTTGTGGGGCAATTTTCTGGATAGGTAATAAAAACACTCAAACTAAAGGGAAATTTGATAGCTCACCGAGGCAACCTGTAGCTCTGATACCAAGATGATAAGGGGTGGCCCAATCTTCTCAGTGAACTCACAGATAACTTCAGTATTGATAACTAGTGCGCCACTAAGAACTCTCCGGCTGATCCCTGAAGCCAATGCAACAGATAGCAACCCAATGGATATTCTTAACTCCACACTCTTGCACAAGTAATCCACCGACTACAAGTGGTACTGTACCGTCTTATTCCCAGTGGAACAGCAGGTATCACGTAAAGTTTGCAGATGAACCACTAGTATGAAAGGCTAACAAGCAGTTTCAACTAGGGGCTATGGGGTTTGTTTGATTCAATCGTAGTCTGATCTATTCCACACGCAGGTGGTAGCTATATATGAGGGAGGGGTGCGGCCACAAGCTCCTTGCGCAAGCAATCCCTCTCCTACTCGACTAGGACTCCTATTTCCTAACACATATGGATACAAACCGACCCCACACACAAAGGGGTGCGGCCATATTGGTATACAGACCAATTGGACTCGTTTTGGAAACTGGCAGAAAACTATTCGTGGATTGTTTCGGTCACCACAGCTTGCACGAGTCGAATTTCTTGATGGGGCCGGATCCATTGGAAAGCCCATCAAATTCCCTATCCGTATTGTGCTCATTTGCTGTATTTGGAGCCCGTATGAAGAATCCATGACTATTTCAAATTCGGGACTCATGGCAGTCCGAATTGAAACATTTATTCCTTGTTGTTGTTTTCCACGCTTCCTCCTCTTGCTTCTTGCTTCCTCTTCTCCATCCATGTTTGTGTTATTAATAAACCTAATCATACATAAATTCATAGGCTTAGGTAGTATAACATTCTCATAAACACAAACATTATTTGTTAGGAAAGAATTCACCTTATAATAAACATCAGTGAGGCTTAATATTTCTTTCCAACTCAAGCATGAATGAACCTCATGGACCTCTATTATGTCCCTATCAGGTCCTGAGGCGTGACAAACAATGTAGCCGGATTTATGACTCCACCCAACGCTGGTAACCTGGTTTGGTGCCTTTGATGTATTCTGGTTGTTTCCTCTCGGAGCCGGGTTTCCAACGCGTCCAACTCATGTTGGCGCGTGGCCATCCCTTGTCTTTCTGCTTCTACTTGCCTCCTCTGCTGCTCCAACGCACGGCGGGCTACATCTAGATCCCTAGCGCGCTCTGCAGCGTTCTCTGGGGTGATAACCGTGGCAAGAACTGTGGGATCTAGGATCAGGTTGTTATCGAACAGGGCCGGGTGTCGTGGATTTGAAGGACCCGCCCCTGGTGTCCGATTTGCTAGGAATCCGAACGTATTTGCCTGCAACTCCTCGTCTGGCGCGCGGCTGGTAACCGATGCCGATTCTCCTTCAACCCGGATCAGAACCGGGTTTCCGTTGGCCGCACCCTGCTGCTGGGCCAACGCTTGGGCTGCTCCGACTGCGGCCGTGGTCCCGTTCTCTTGATTGAGGTTGGCCGCAGGTGCCGTGTAGACCGCAACTCGGCGTATGATGCTTGGCGTAAATTCATGCTGTTCCTCTTCGCTATTATTCTCCTCATACCGGTTCTCCAGCAGATCCAGGATGGATTCAGTATCATCTTCTCTCTCAACCAGGTCACGCGGGGTCCATGCCGGCTCCCCCGGCTGTTCCCACTCCGTGACGGGTTCTTCTGCCGGATCTGCCGTTCCAACTGATTCTTCTCCATCTTGCTGGATACAAGCGGCCTCCCCTGACATAGAATCAGATCCAAAATTGTCAGGGATCGAACCAGAAGTACATACCATACCGACGAAGACGCTGATCCGGCCGATTGTCACAACGGATCCGGATTCGAGGTGATCTGACTCTGGCCCCCAGCCGGAATCGTCCACCATCTTGTCTCCTTTGTGGTCGATGTAGATCTCGACGATGACGAGATTCTCCATGTTCTTCCGAGCTTCTCCCGTGACGTAAACACCTTTGGACGCAGGCCCCACGGTGGGCGCCAACAGTCGTGGGATGATCACGGCAGACGTTACCGGGGGTAACTGATCTTGGGGCAAGACGACACAGGCGTTTGGGAGAGGGTTTAGCTCAGAGGAAAACATGATGATGAACTTTGATCTGGTAGCCGGCAATCAAGTCGCGGAGTCTCCGATCTCAAGATAACAACTCAAATTGCGTGTTACACTAGATACTCGATATTAGGCGAGATTGCTAGAACTCTTGGATCTTTTTAAACTAGACCTAGGGGTTGGTTTATAAAGCACCGTACCTCCCTGGCTTGCCCTCCAAGGCGCACCCTGAATTCTACCCGGACACCGCTTACAAACCCTAGCTTTCCTTACCGCAACCCACAATCCGGGTTACGAGGCTTGCAAACTTTGGGCCTTCCAGAAGTTTCGTCATCCTTAGCCGGATCCTGCACCGTGTCCCTTGGGCCGGGTTACACCTTGGAGTTGGCCTACCGGGTTATCATCCCTCCATCAAATTGCCTAGCCATCCTGAGGTAGAACAGATTTCTCAGGATCCGAATAAACAGAACTTGGGTTAAAGGTCAGCATCCTGTACTGATAGCGTGAGCATTACATGGTTAAGAAACCACATGACTCAACTCACCACAATTCAGCACATTCCAGGACCTTCAGTTCAAATCCAAGGTTGAAAACATAGAGAAAGGAGAAACTACTATCTTAGTGTCTTGAAGGACACAATGGGTAGCAATCACGGAGTATCTTTCGAAGGACAACGATAGATCCGGAAGAACATGAGCAGAGGATAACAGATACATTCGAGATGAAAAGGGAATCTCGAGGTTCAGGATTTTGAGACTTTAGAACTGGAGTATGTGGAACCCACACTACTATGAGAGAGATTGGGATGGAAAGGAAATCTCCCAGTTGAAACGAGAAATAACGGAATATGGAACACACATGACTCTAGAAACTTAACACTAGGTCAACTTGGGTATCAACGTCCTTGCCGAAGAAGGCACCTAGGATTTGAGTAATCAGAACCTTTTCAAATCAAAATAGGTAAGAAGACCTAGAGTTTAGAGCGATACCAGATACGGAGTAAAAAGAATCCTAAGAAGGTTTTCACAACTCATTTGAGGTTTCAATGTAGTTTTCACAAACACTAGACTCGACATCGACCAAGCAGAAAGGTTTTCCTACAGGCAGTCCTGCTCTGATACCATGGCCTGTCACGACCCCGGACCCAGAGATATACATACTGTTATGTGCTCCTAGCCATGGACTCACAAGGGCTTCAGGGTTACCAGCCCCGGCCGCAACAAACAACGGCAGGCAGACTGGATTCATCGGCACGTAGTCCGGATCCCTAGTCTACTACTCCTTGTATCCATGCTAGTCATAACCAACTATGCATACCAAAGCGTCCACGAATCGAATGAAACTGAAGGAAACGGGACCAAAGCTATACAGAGATGCTATGTGTCCAGAAAGTGCAACAACAATCAAGGGTTACTAGGGTTACCTCGCCCCAGGCCGATCACATCGACAGGCGGGCTCGGACATGGATCATCGGCTCCACAACCCCTCGACTGCGACAACTATGCAGGCATAGCCAAAACTATATAACAATGAGCTCGAAACCAGCAACCGATCAAAGCAGTACTCTAGACGTTGAAGCCTTATTAAACAGGTGTTACTAGAGTATAGCTTACAAATAGAGGTCACACGACCCAACATTACATCAGACAACGGAAGGCAAATTATGTTGCTAATCAACAAGAACCAAAAAAGGCCTAAGAGGCTGCAACATAAGGCGACGTCCCAGCCCATAGATTCCAGGCTGCTACCTGGGAACCCCGAACTACTCGTTGATGTCCACGTTGAATCACCAACGATGTGAGATCTTCTCCTGAACCAAAATTAAGCAAACCTGAGTACGGGAGGTACTCAACAAGACTTAATTAACCTATTATATATCTGCTATCTTTTAGAAAGAGTTATGAAGGTTATTTTGCGTAAAGCCATCTTTGTTTTCCAAGTTGAGGAAGAATAGCACGTCTCATAGAATGTTTTCAAAACAGATGAGAAAGCTACTCAACTACTGAGATCATCATCTTCTTGTATTCCACCAAGTCCTTTTCATTCCCACACTATCTCATGCTACAAGATCACCCCTCTCGGCATCTCCGAGGAGGCACCCTTCAATCATGGTTAACAAGTTTTAATCATTCCGTTGAAGTTATCTATGATCACAGAATCCGTTGCCAAGTCGTCCGTAACCGTGGACACGGCTTCTCGAGGAGATTTATCCCTGTAGGGGGTACACTTTACCCACACGTACCATCCGACTCTTAACGCCACATGTACGCTCGTCCATGGAGCGCGGCAGAGGGTGGCTGGCCACGACCTTTACTGATGAGGACATCCCTAATACATTTGTTATCCCTCCTATTGATGATGATGTTGCTGTTCAAGAGAAGCATGATGAAGTTAGAATTGGTCCAATGACAAGATCAAGAACCAAACTATTAGAACAGCAGGTGAACTCACTCCTTTTAAATTATGATGTTTGTTCTTATGAGAATTTTATACTACCTAAATCCCTACACTTATGTATGATTCAGGTTATTGATAACACAAACATCATGGGAGGCATGGAGCATGGAATCATGGAGCAAAGCATGGGAGAGCTCATGGAAGGAGATGATCATGCAAGTCCAAGGGAGAAGGAGGAGGCAGAATAATTGTTTTGGGTTCTCTCCAAACATAAGAGACTGTCTATGGTTAGGAGAGAAACCCCCTGCGCCTAGGATGGCTCCCTCCAAACATAAGAGGCTGTCTTAGGTTGGGAGAGAGTCCCACCCGAGTCTAATAAAGCCATGTTGGCTGGTTTGGCCGCACCCCCTTTGTGGGTCGGTTTGTACCCCTTAAGTCTGAGTCCAAACTTGATTGGTTCGAGTCCTAGTTGGTTTAGGTCTGGTGCTTGCGCATCCAAGGTGTGGCCGCACCCCCTAGCCCTCATATATACCTCTTCACCTGCGTGTGAGAGGTTAGACTACCTTTATTCATAAACCCTAGACTCCATTGTGATTGCTTGAAGCATTCATCAGAATTGATTTTGCAAGTTTTGCGTGTGCTATTCTGCTATTCCACTGGGAATTAGTTGATACAGGACCACTAGTAGTCAGTGGCTGCTCGTGCAAGTGTGTGGATTTACGAATCCAAGGGATTGGTTGCTGCTGCAATTGGCATCAGGAATTAGCCGGAGAGTTCGTGGAGAGACACAAGTTATCAGATCCTTGTTATCGTGTGAGTTCATCGAGAAGATCGGGCAACCCCATATCATCTTGGTATCAGATTTACAGGTTAACTCGGTGAGCTATCGTGATCTTGTAGATTAGTTTGTTTTCATTACCTATCCACCGAAAAACAGCCACAAAAAACAGGAGTAGTTGTTTCCTAGCCATAGATCATCACCAATTTCATCCACTAGTTGCTGTTTGTGTTTGATTTTTGGCGTTTCTTTTTGTTTCGGTCTAGGTTTAGGGTTCTAGGTGTTCTTCAAGTTCTTCCACGGGTGTCCACCAATTTCCATCCAAAAACCCCTATCCGATCCACCCCTACATCCAATTCGAGTCGGTTTTGGTTTTGTACCGCGGCAGAAAAAGTACCAATTCCCTGCCGCCGCCGGAGTCCTACCCGCACTCGATTTCGGCCCGCAGCGCGCTTACAAAACCAGCCGCTAGCCCCGTAACGCGCTTACCACGCGAGGCTGCGCGCGCTGCCGCGGCACGCGTTTGGCGCGTTTTGCTGCCGCGGCCATCCTGCGCCCGCCTGCTGCCGTACGGCAGCGTTTTGCCCCGTTTTGCTGCCGCGGCAGGCTGCCGTGGGCACCAAACTGCCCCAATCTCTGCCGTGAGTGCTGTTTTTCGCCCTAGCTTCTTTTTCTTTGTAGTTTTCTTTACAATTTCGTTAGGTTCTCGTTTCCAAACTTTGTGAACTTTAGCTACGGCCTATCTACAGCAATTATTAGGTACCTTTCCCACAAAGAATAGCTACTTATTTGCTCATTCCAGGCTGCTCATCATCACATATTGTGTGTCACATTGTTCATTGTGTGCTTATTTTTGCTCATAGTTATTTCTGGCCAGTTATAAAAGTATCAAAAAAAAAAATAGAAAAACAGAAAAGAGAAAAAGAGAAAAACAGAATTGTGAAAAGAGAAAAAGGCCTATTGATCTATTGCTATCTTGTTCTTGGAGCTGCTTCACACTACTATATTGACATTTTCCATTGAGCAATCTTGTGCCTGTGATAAATTGGAGCATAGCTATTGTCTTTCCAGAGCATTGCAATATTTCCATCCATATAATTGCATTGCCACAACTGTCTCCACTTTGGTGTGTGTTTCCTAGGTGCTATTTTTCAGTCATCACAAACAGCAAATAGGACTTGTTATTGGTGTTGTTAGGTATCCATACCAAGCCCCACTATATATCCTGCTTTGCCTTGTGTTAGCTAAAATCCCTGGGTATTCTTTTATTCACACCAAGCCATAGTACTACTGTTTGCTTGTGGTAAGTATTGCTATTCACTTTGGAACAGTAAGTTAACCTCATTGCTTTGCTGTTTTGAGTGAGTTGTGAGAGAACACCACATCCTATATTTTTGTTTTCACTAACACATTAATCCATGGACAATTCCTCTTTGGCTAGTAATGTGCAGGTGGACAAGAATGCTGGGAAACCTACTGAGGCTGCTCCTAAGAAGACTCTGGATGATCCTCTTACTTGGGGAGATCTCTCCAAATTTAGAGATATGATCAGCTCAAGAATTGATACAAAACTTGATGAATATGATGAAGTGGTAGCCACCCGAATGGATAAAAAGCTTGATGCCTATGATGAGAATTTGAGGAGGGATTTACAGCAAATGGATATTAAAATTGAGAAAGCTGCTTCTCAAGAATCTGTTGATATTATGCAAGAATCTCTCCAATTTGACTAGGCAAATCACACAATTGACTACTCAATTAGAGCACAGAGATCGGGATGATTGGGAACCAGGCCGAGTGCAAGCTTATCATGGCCGTGGTGATTTTCATGCTAGAAGAGTACAAGCTCCAAATAATAATAGAGAAGATGATGGGTTGGGCAAGCCCAAATTTTCTATTCCTCCTTTCTCTTTTGATCATGATGATGTTGAGGAATATTTGATGTGGGAGCTGAAAATTGAAAAGCTCTGGAGATTGCATGAGTACACTGAGGATAGGAAGATTAAATTGGCTTCTTCTAGTTTTGATGGTTATGCTCTATTGTGGTGGGATATTACCAAACTGAGGGCAGAAAATGGTGATCCTGAAGTGATTACTTGGGCCACTATGAAGCAACTCATGAGGAACAGATTTGTGCCAAAGAATTATGTGAGAACATTATATGATAAATTGCAGCAATTGAAACAAGGTACATTATCTGTTGATGCTTATTATAGAGAGATGGAATTGATTCTGCAAAGGGCTAAAGTGAGAGAAGAACCAGAACATACTATGCAACGTTTTCTCTCAGGTTTGCAATTTAAAATCAGAAGCATTGTGAGGCACCTCCAATATAATGATATGAATGAATTGCTTGATCATGCCAAGGAGGCAGAAGCACAGTTAGCTGAAGAGGCAAAATTGAGTGCTAGAAGGCTGTTTTCACCTCGAAATAGTAATTTTTCTTCTCCATCATCACAGCTAGCACCTAGCCGTGGGGTTTCTACACCCAAGGCCGAGAGCACACCCTCCACATCTAGGAGGCAAGTGCAACCAGCAGCAAGTGCTAGTGGATCCACTTCTTCCACAGCTCGAAATAGAGATATGTCTTGTCATACTTGTGGTGGAAAAGGCCACTTTAAGAGGGAATGCCCAAATAAAAAGATCATGGTTATTAATGCAGAAAATGAGTATGAAACTGGAGATGATGCTGATCCTGATGAGGAGGATGATTGTGATGAGCAAGGAGGTCCATTGGATGCTTATGCTACACATTACCCAACTATTGTTTGTTCCCAAAAAGCTGCTGCTTTGAGTGTTATTCCTTCTCCAGAAAATCAGAGGTGCAACCTTTTCCAAACCAAGGCAATTGTGGGTCCTAAAATGGCTTGCAAAGTTATTATTGATGGAGGGAGTTGCAGAAATCTTGCTAGTAAAGACCTATGTGCAAAGCTGAAATTGAAATATATTCCACACCCTCATCCTTATTATATACAGTGGCTGAGTGATAAAGGAGAGATGAAGGTGAGCTACATGGTGAGAGTTGAGTTTCAGATTGGGCCCTATACTGACACCATTGAATGTGATGTTGTGCCTATGTCTGTTTGTCACATGTTGCTTGGAAGACCATGGCAGTTTGACAGGAATGTTACACATAATGGGAGAGCAAACACCTACCAGTTGAATTGGCATGGGAAGGATATTATTTTGAGACCTATGACACCACAGCAAATTGTAAATGAGTCTCGTCAAAAAACTGAAGTGAATTTAGAAACTGAGAGTGAGAGAGAAAAACAAGAGAGTCCTCCTTCTATGAGTGAAAAAAATAAGATGAGTGGTAAAAATAAAAGTGAGGGAGTGAACCTATTATGTATGCTAGCCACCAAAGAGGATCTGAGAGAGTTTGGAGAGGACCCTACTATGCTTCCTATAGTGCTCATGCACAAGGGAGAAATTTTGGTTTCTTCTGACATGACCCCTATTCCTCTTGGTGTTTCTCATGTGTTGCAGGATTTTGATGATGTTTTTCCAGAAGAGGTACCAGCAGGCTGCCACCATTGCGTGGCATTGAGCATCAGATTGATTTAATCCCTGGAGCAACATTGCCAAACCGAGCCCCTTACAGGACTAATCCCAAGAAACCAAGGAAATTCAGAAACAAGTGCAGGAGCTACTTGACAAAGGTTATATTCGTATTAGCTTATCTCCATGTGCTGTTCCTGTTATTTTAGTGCCTAAGAAAGATGGTACTTGGCGCATGTGTGTTGATTGTAGAGCCATTAACAACATCACTATTCGTTATCGTCATCCTATACCTCGTTTGGACATGTTAGATGAATTAAGTGCTGCTGTGTTCTCTAAAATTGATTTGCGTAGTGGTTACCATCAAATTAGAATGAAAGAGGGGATGAATGGAAAACTGCTTTCAAAACTAAATTTGGTTTATATGAATGGTTAGTGATGCCTTTTGGTTTAACTAATGCACCTAGTACTTTCATGAGACTTATGAACCATGTTTTGAGAGTTCATTGGAAAATTTGTGGTAGTTTATTTTGATGATATTCTCATCTATAGCCACAATGAAACTGAGCATGTTGATCACATTAGACAAGTCTTGCATGTTAAGAGCAAATCAATATATGGTAATCTTGCTAAATGTTCTTTTTGCAAAGACAAGGTCATTTTTCTGGGATATGTTGTATCTAAACATGGCATTGAAGTTGATGAATCTAAAATTGAAGCTATTAAGAATTGGCCTATTCCAACCAAATGTTAGTCAAGTGAGAAGTTTTAATGGATTGGCTGGTTTCTATAGAAGATTTGTCAAGGATTTTAGTACTCTTGCTGCACCTTTGAATGATTTAACTAAGAAGGGTGTTGATTTTACATGGGGGATTGAACAAGATATTGCTTTTGATGAGATTAAGAACAAATTGATTTCGGCCCCATTGTTAATATTGCCTAATTTCAACAAACAATTCGAAATTGAGTGTGATGCAAGTGGTATTGGTATTGGTGGTGTGCTTATGCAAGAAAATAAACCTGTTGCTTATTTTTCTGAGAAATTGCATGGTGCCCAATTGAACTATTCTGTTTATGATAAAGAACTGTATGCACTTGTTAGAGTCTTGAGGTTTGGAAACATTATTTGTGGCCAAAAGAATTTATCATACATTCTGATCATGAAGCTTTGAGATTTCTAAAGAGCCAATCTAGCCTTAATAAAAGACATGCTAAATGGGTTGAATTCATTGAGTCATTCCCATACATAATTAAATATAAGAAAGGCAAAGATAATGTAGTTGCTGATGCTCTCTCTAGGAAAAGTATGCTATTAACTCAATTGGATGTGAAAGTTCCTGGTTTGGAGAGTGTTAAAGATTTGTATGCTCAAGATAATGATTTTAAACATGCATATGCAAATTGTACTAATGTGAAAGCATGGGATAAATTTCATTGCATGATGGATATTTGTTTAGAGCTAACAAATTATGTGTGCCCGAGTCGTCCTTGCGTTTGTTATTGTTGCAGGAATCAGACAGTGGTGGTTTAATGGGACACTTTGGGGGAGAAAACATTGATGATGTTGGCTGATCACTTCTATTGGCCACGTATGAGAAGAGATGTTGAGAGGTTTGTGAGACGTTGCATCACTTGCAACAAGGCTAAGTGATATGGGGTGGCCCAATCTTCTCAATGAGCTTCTCTCTCTCTTTTTGTATTTTCTGAATATATGTGGACTAGTGCTACACTGAGACCTCTCACTTGGATGACCCTCGTTGCCAATGCAACAACAATCAAGCCCTTTGGATATTCTCAACACTCTTGCAAGCAATCAATGATCACAAGGTCCTGTATCCCCTAATTCCCAATGGAATAGCAAGATATCACGCAAACTTTGACTTGGTATACTTCAAGATGAATGCTTAGCAATACAATCTCAAGGCTAGGGTTTCTTTGTCTAAATTGTTCTCCCTTTTGCTATGCGCCCTAGAGGGGGTATATGAGAGGGGGTGCGGCCCAAGACCCCTCCTTGCGCAAGCACTACTCCTAATAGGACTAGGACTCTATACCTAACACAATTGGATACAAACCGACCCCACAGGGGTGCGGCCAATTGGTATACAAACCAATACTTCTATTAGGACATATAGGGCGCATTGATGCTTCCTTGTGGCGCCTTCCTTGCCTTGTCCATCCATGAGTGTGAAATAACAATATGGCATTGTTTTCCACACTTAGTGCATTTGATCTTGTGGAGGCCATCTCCATATCTTGATGAATAACAATTGTTTTATTGGAATAACAATTGTTATGAATTGTTTTCACCATGATCTTGTTGTCTTGTATCAACTCATCACTCATGCTTGTGAGAACATAATCCTTAGGTCCATCCTTATCATCCTCCCTTTCTTCAAGACAAGACGTCCTCGTCTTGTGATTATCTGAAAGTGGAATAAACAAGAAAACAAAGTGTATGCACCATATATAATATTGGTACTCATTAGTTGTTAGCAAAACACAATATAGTGAATATATCATATGATCACGAAATTTGTATGCAAACAACACATAATAGTCATATTTTTTCATCTCATAGCAATCAAAATTGCAATATAAGTATAGTTTGATTTAATGTAATATGTATCCAACAAATAATGTGGTGAACTAAATATATGTGTTTCGGCTACTTCATGTTTATCAATATCTATCCCAAATAACACATTATTTATTTCGGCCACTTCATTATATGTAACACATATATGATGTATCATGAAAATTTTATCCAAATTATAGTCACCAATCAAATAAAATTTGAAACTAGTATCATATGTGCTAAACATTATCACAAACAAATTTATCCATAGCACATTGTATATCAATTGGTTCTTTAAGCATGTCATCATAAATAATATCACTAGAAGGTATCATAGCAAGTTTTCTTTATGTGTAATCAAAACCATGTTGTGAAATTTCAATTCATAGGTTTGTATGGTTGAAAATTATCACATAATTCATTACTACTAGGTACCAACCCGAAATCTATACCATTATCATTACTAACCTCCTCATATGTAGTAGGTATGATCTCCTCAATATCTTGTGAATTTGAAGGTTGTAGCTCCCTTTCTTCAAAAGTAACCTTCATATCACAAGCTAGCTTTCTTGTATCCTCCAATTTATGTGATGATTGTAATGTTTCCTTGCCCTCCCTTTCTTCAAGAGAAACCTGTACATAAGAAACATCATAGGAAAAATTATGGCATTAGTCAAAGACTCTTTTCACTCGGCCTAGACTTGTCTTCTTCCATAGAATTGATATTTCCACTCTCCTTCTCTTGAAGCATCTCAATTTTGTGTCTTGAGTCATTCACAATCTGTTGTGGTGTCATAGGCCTCAAAATAATATCCTTATTGTTCCAATTCAAGTGATATGTGTTAGCTCTTCCCATATGTGTAACCTTTTTATCAAATTGCCAAGGTCTTCCAAATAACAAGTGACAAACTGTCATGGGAACCACATCACACTCAATTGTATCTTTGTATGGTCCAATTTGAAAATCCACTCTCACCATATGGCATACCTTGATTTCTTCCTTGTTATTTAACCATTGAATATAATATGGTTGTGGGTGTGGATTGTAATGCAACCTTAGCTTTGCACATAGCTCCTTGCTTGCTAGATTTCTACAACTCCCTCCATCAATGATCACCTTGCAAGCCATATTGGGTCCAACAATTGCCTTGGTTTGAAATAAATTGCATCTTTGGCTCTCATCATTGCTAGGAATAACACTCAAAGCCTTGGTGCAAACAATGGTTGGATAATTGGTAGCAAAAGCATTAAGGGACCATCATCATCATCATCACATGTATCCTCTCCATTAGGATCAGCATCATCTCCACTCTCATACTCCTCATTAGCATTGATCACCATGACCTTTTATTAGGACAATCCCTCTTAAAGTGCCCTCTTCCTCCACAAGTATGGCATGTCATGTCTCTATGTCTAGCTGTTGATTGAGTAGAACCACTTCCACTAGCTGCAGGTTGTGGTGTTTTCCTTGTATTGGAGATGCTAGACTCGGGTTTGGATGGTGTACTATCTCGAGTTGGAGTAATTGTAGGTGTAGGTGGTGAAAAGGAAGAGGATCTCGAGGGCCAAATTTTCCTTGGAGCCAAAGTAACCTCCTCGGCCAACCTCTTTTCTGCCTCCCTTGATTGATGTAACAATTCTGTCATATTGTTATATGGCACATGCCTCACAATGCATCTAATTTGAAAAGATAATCCTGACAGAAATCTTTGCATTGTTTGCTCTTTTGCTTCAACAACTCGAGCTCTTTGTAGCACTAATTCCATCTCTTTGTAATATTGATCCACTGAATTTGTTCCTTGCTTCAAATTTTGCAACTTGTCATAGAGAGTCCTCAATAATTTGTTGGAACAAACCTCTCAGTCATAAGTTGTTTCATCTCAGCCCATGTAGTAATTTCTGGTTGATTTTGTGTTTCCCTCAATCTTATGATGCCATCCCACCACAAGAGAGCATAACCATCAAATCCAGAAGATGCTAGCTTGATTTTCCTCTCATCAGTGTAATTATGCATTCTCCATAGCTTTTCTATCTTCAATTCCCACATCAAGAACTCCTCAGCATCATCATTATCACATGTGAGAGTAGGCACAAAGAATTTTGGTTTCCCAAGGCCATCCTTTCTCTATTATCATCCAATGGAATTCTTCTAGGTGGAAAATTGCCACGTCCTCCATAAGCAATGGCTCGGCCTTCTTCATGATTACCACCAAAATTAGCTCTTTGTAATTGTGTGGAGATATTTGCAACTTCCCTTGTGAATTATTCATGGCCTCTTGAAGAACACGAATTGAATTTGTAGCTTCAGTTTGTTTCTCAATAACCACTGTCAAATCCTTCCTTAGGATATCATCATATTCCTCAATTTTCTTCTCAACTCTATGCTCAATCCGATTAGCAACTCCTTCTCTAAAGAGATTAAAATCTGCCCATGTACATGTATCATCAGCATTCTTTGTTTTGGGCATCAAATCAGCTTTCTCCTTTCACCCTGCACAGAAGATTCACTAGCAAAACTCATGATTAATGGGTTAGTGAAAATAAATAATCAATGGGTTGTGGTGCCTCTCAAACTCACTCAAACCAGCAAAGAAAGGTTCACTTACTGTTCCAAAGTGAATAAGGATCAACTTACCAACAAGTACCAATGAAAACTGTGTCAAGTGTGAGAAGAGAATACCCAGGCTCTCAAGTGTCACAATGCAAAACAAGGTATTTGGTGGGGCTTGGTTGGGATTCCTAACAACACCAAAATAACAACTCCAATGCACTGCTCAATGTGATAAAAATACTAAAGGAAACACACTCACACTTGGAGACAATTGTGGCTTAGCAAATATATGGTAGAGATTTTGCAAGCACTAGAAAGACACTAGCAAATACTCAATGAAACAGGCACAAGATTGCTCAATATGTCCACAAAAATTCCAATATGAAATAGCTTCCACTAGTGATATGTAGCTCGGCCTCTTTTGCTTTTTCTTTCTGTCTATTTTTTTTTTATACTTTTTCCTTTTTCTATAGCCTTTGAATCAACTAGAAGCAATGTAGTAGATGGAAAACAACTAGTGGACAGAAATTTGAGCAGCCCGTAGAGCAATTAAACAGCTAGTCTTATGGGTTTTGATTCCTAAAGTTTGCTGTAGAAAGGCTGTAGCTAAGGCTTATCAAAGATCACACAAGAAACCTAGAGATAACAGGGGGTAAAAAAAAGAAAAACTAAGAAAAACTAGAGAAAAACAGGCTCACGGCAGCACTTATAGCTCACGGCAGAAAAATCCACGGTTTTGAACCGTACGGCAGAAAAAATGAGCCAATTTGGCCTCACGGCAGAGCTCACGGCAGGGATGCTGCGTATAACGGTGTTGTGCTGCGGTGTGTTTGCGGGTGGAGCGCGCGGTGGCTGTTTTATGGGCACTGGTAAGGGCAATCCGAGACCAACTAGGTGGGGCGCGCGCAAGTGGTGGCAGCGGCGGCAGAGAAACGCGCGCGTTTTGGCTCGCGGCAGCGAATCCGAGTGGAGGTGGGAGTTCGAGTGCGGTAAGGCGAGGGTGGGCGCTGGTAAGGAAAATATGGCACCGTGGGGGGGTTTGGTAAGGTGGAATCCGACTGTGGCAAGGAACCGGTGGCGGCAGCGATTTGAGGTGTTTTTGGTGCCACGGCAGAAACCCGAAAGCAACTATAATTGCAAGTATGATATGGCTCGGATCAACAACAGCAGCAATGCAATCTTATGAACCCTAGGAACTAGATCAACTCGTAAACAAGCTGTAGGTCTAAAATTCCAAAGAGTAACAAGATCCACAATATTTTTGGTGGGGATTTTCGGGTAGCAACACAAAGAACTAGATGAACCCTAAAAGATGAAAACCTAAAAATAGAAAAACAGAAACGCAAATCAACAAAAAGCAGCAACTAGGTAGATGCAAATTGGTGTTGATCTAGGCTCTGGCAATGATCTAAACAACTATTTTTGTGTGGCTTTTTCTGGATAGGAATAAAAACAACTAAAACTAGGGATAACTTTGCTCACCGAGTAAACCTGGAGAATCTGATACCAAGATGATATGGGGTGGCCCAATCTTCTCAATGAGCTTCTCTCTCTCTTTTTGTATTTTCTGAATATATGTGGATAACTAGTGCTACACTGAGACCTCTCACTTGGATGACCCTCGTTGCCAATGCAACAACAATCAAGCCCTTTGGATATTCTCAACTACACACTCTTGCACAAGCAATCAATGATCACAAGTGGTCCTGTATCCCCCTAATTCCCAATGGAATAGCAAGATATCAAAACTGAAACCTCATGGTTTATATACTCCTCTTCCTGCACCTACTACACCTTGGCAAGACATTAGTATGGATTTTGTGTTAGGATTGCCTAGGACTAAAAGAGGACATGATTCCATATTTGTGGTAGTTGATAGATTCTCTAAAATGTCACATTTTATTGCATGCCACAAGAGCGACGATGCGTCGCATGTTGCTAATCTGTTTTTCAGGGACATAGTGAGATTACATGGAGTACCCAAGACTATTGTTTCTGATTGTGATGTCAAGTTCATGAGCTATTTCTGGAAGACACTTTGGGGGAAGCTGGGAACAAAGCTGCTGTTTTCCACTACTTGTCACCCCCAAACTGATGGACAAACGGAGGTGGTGAATCGCACATTATCCACATTGCTGCGAGCCATGATTAAAAAGAACCTGCGGGAGTGGGAGGAGTGTTTGCCTCATGTTGAGTTTGCATACAACAGAGCTGTGCATTCTACCACAGCTATGCCCGTTTGAGGTGGTATATGGTTTCAAACCCATAACACCACTTGATTTACTGCCACTTCCTGTGGATGAGAGAGTTAATGGAGGCTTCAAAACGAGCTGATTATGTTAAGAAGATCCATGAGAAGACCAAGGAAGCAATTGAGAAAACAGGAAGGCATGTGGCTGAGAAGAGAAACAAGAAGAGGAAGGAGGTCCTTTTTCAGCCCGGGGATTTGGTGTGGGTTCATTTTCGCAAGGATAGGTTTCCCCAATTGCGCAAGTCCAAGTTGATGCCCCGTGGTGCTGGTCCTTATAAAGTGCTTCACAAGATTAATGATAATGCATACACAATTGATCTTCCTGGTGATGAGTTTGGTGTGAGTCATTCGTTCAATGTTGCTGATCTTTCACCATACCATGGAGATGACCTTGATGCGTCGAGGTCGACGCCTTTTCAAGGGGGGGAGGATGATGAGGACATCCCTAATACATTTGTTATCCCTCCTATTGATGATGATGTTGCTGTTCAAGAGAAGCATGATGAAGTTAGAATTGGTCCAATGACAAGATCAAGAACCAAATATTAGAACAGCAGGTGAACTCACTTTTAAATTATGATGTTTGTTCTTATGAGAATTTTATACTACCTAAATCCCTACACTTATGTATGATTCAGGTTATTGATAACACAAACATCATGGGAGGCATGGAGCATGGAATCATGGAGCAAAGCATGGGAGAGCTCATGGAAGGAGATGATCATGCAAGTCCAAGGGAGAAGGAGGAGGCAGAATAATTGTTTTGGGTTCTCTCCAAACATAAGAGACTGTCTATGGTTAGGAGAGAAACCCCCTGCGCCTAGGATGGCTCCCTCCAAACATAAGAGGCTGTCTTAGGTTGGGAGAGAGTCCCACCCGAGTCTAATAAAGCCATGTTGGCTGGTTTGGCCGCACCCCCTTTGTGGGTCGGTTTGTACCCCTTAAGTCTGAGTCCAAACTTGATTGGTTCGAGTCCTAGTTGGTTTAGGTCTGGTGCTTGCGCATCCAAGGTGTGGCCGCACCCCCTAGCCCTCATATATACCTCTTCACCTGCGTGTGAGAGGTTAGACTACCTTTATTCATAAACCCTAGACTCCATTGTTGATTGCTTGAAGCATTCATCAGGAATTGATATTGCAAGTTTTGCGTGTTATCTGCTATTCCACTGGGAATTAGTTGATACAGGACCACTAGTAGTCAGTGGCTGCTCGTGCAAGTGTGTGGATTTACGAATATCCAAGGGATTGGTTGCTGCTGCAATTGGCATCAGGAATTAGCCGGAGAGTTCGTGGAGAGACACAAGTTATCAGATCCTTGTTATCGTGTGAGTTCATCGAGAAGATCGGGCAACCCCATATCATTTACCTTGCTCGACCCTATCCATGAGTCAACCCAAACAGGGCCACCCCGTCAACAGGGAGTTGGCCACCTTGTCGTGGGATAATCACGGCAGACGTTACCGGGGGTAACTTATCTTGGGGCAATTCGACTCTGGTGTTTGGGAGAGGGTTTAGCTCAAGGGAAAACATGATGATATGCGATCTGGTAGCCGGCAATCAAGTCGCCGAGTCTCCGATCTAGATATATTAACTCAACTCTCGTATTACACTGGATACTCGATACCTAGCGATATTGTTCAAACTCTTGGATCTCTCTCGTCTAACCCTAGGGGCCGGCTTATATAATATCCGGACCCCCTGGCCTACTGTCCAAGGCGTACTCTGAATCCTACCCGGACACTGCTTACAAACCCTAAACTTCCTTATCGGAACCCACAATCCGGGTTACGAGGCCTACGTTCTTGGGCCTTCTAGAAACTCCTTTATCTTAAGCCGGGTCTTGTGCAGCGTCCTTTGGGCCGAGTTACTCCTTGGCGTTGACCTACCGGGTTATCATCCCTCCATCAGTAGTCCCCAGAATAGCTTGGGCTTCATGAGATCCTCCTTGAAGCGCACGCTATTCCCTACAAAAAATAACAAACTTACAAGTTCATAGAGGCCGGGTTAGATTGCTTTGATAAACAGCTAGGCATAACTCCATGGTGGCCATATAGTAACTCGGCTTTCTCCAAGTCCAGTGTTTACTTTTCCGGGTCAACGAACCTGATGCAGACGCCAAAGATCCGGCTTACTTTACTTGTTTAATTAGTCCAGGTATCACGGAGAAGATTTGTTTCGCATCCATTCCGGATATCTCGTCCAGCACTTAAAGCATATCTCAGAAAACCGGGCGGGTATCCGTTATCCCGAAATTTCTGGTTCCCGCCCGTTGGACTAGGTTTATCCGCCCGTACCTTATAAATAGGTACCCAGGGGATAACCTAACCCCCAACGGTCCATTCCAACTCCTTCTTCCTCCCCATCTCTCGCGCTTGCGCAACACCACCACGGGAACCTCGAGCTCACCGCCGGAGCAAAGCCGCCGCCGGCTACGTTCGTCGTCGAACCGCTCCGCGCCGCCGCGCCCTCATCTTGCCCGCCGGGAGTCGCGAAGGGACATTCAGATTGCGCCATCTGCCGCCGTCGTGCTTTACTCCAATCTCCTCCGGTAAGCTTCTTGCTCCCGTCGAGTTAGCCTCGCAATTTCTTGATTCGTTCTAGATTGGATCTAGGTCAACCGCGGGCTATTTCTTGCCCCGCGCCGGATTAGGTCGCTTAGACTCATTCTAGTTCATCCAATGGCTTGAATATAGGCTCCACTTCATTCTCCTATTGCTTGTAGTCACTAATTTCACCACGAATTTGAAAATGAAATTTCCAATCTAGGCTCGGGCCGCCCAAATTTTCCGCAACTGCCCTTGATACCCGGAAAGTCCGTTTCTTCCGGTTCATTTACTTGCAGTAGATACATGGGCAATCAACCTTCTTCCGCAAACGATCATCAATACGTAAGTCCCCCATAGTTTCTGTATTACTACTCGATACCCGGATAACCTATAATTTTCACCCCGTCCAGTGATACTCGGATAATTCATAGTCCTCATGCCTTCTTTGGATACTGCTTGCATATATCCGGATAACCCATGATTTCCGAGTCTTATGTCTTGCACCTTTTTGTCTTGTGCTTTGTAGACTGAACCCATGGCTCCCAAGAGGCAAGGGAAGCAGCAAGCCAAGACAAGGACGACCCAATCAATATCCGCCAACTGGGCGCGATCAACAGTCACCAAGGCCAAGCTGGAAGAGCTGGCCGAGTTAGGGGTCCTCCCCCCTCAGGAAGACATCCACTGGAGGGTGCCGGGTGATGAGACCCGGCCTACACCTGCTGCTGATGAGGTAATCTGCTTCATTGAGCATGTGACCCGGGGGTTTCGCCCTCCGGGTCATTCTTTTTTCCGCGAGGTCTTGAGCCACTATGGCCTCCGGGTGTTCGACATAGGGCCTAACTCTATGTTGAACATTACCCACTTTATCGTCCTTTGCGAGTCTTATTTGTGCATTCCGCCAAATTTGGCTCTCTTTATTGAACTCTTCGAATGCAAACCGTGCCGCGAAAGAGGTGACGGGGCGCTTCTTGCTTGCGGCGGGGTTTCCATCCAGCGCCGTAAGAATTCCCCAATGCCGACTCTTAACTTGAATTCTCACGTTAAGCATTGTCAACTTTCCTTCTTTTACTGCCGAGACACCTCCCCACCCGGCGAAAGGAAACTGGCGGGTTACTCGGAGGGCCTTCTAGATATCTCCGAATCTTTCAACGCCTTTGCCCCTGAGTCGGACAGGGAGTCGATCCGACCGCTCCTCTCGAAAATAGCCGTCCTTTCCGCCCAAGGTCTCCTTGGGCTCAACCTAGTCAAAAATTGGGTGAACTTTCGCATACAACCCAATTCCATCCGTCCAAAACTGATGTGCGAGTATTCGGGGCACTCTACGGATTCCCTCCGATACTCTTCCAAGAACTACCCGGCCGGTGACACCAACAAGACCATCAAGAGCTTCTTGACGGGGAAATTGGAGGTAATCCGGAACATAGCCGGGTTGGAACCATTTACTCGCGAGAAACCAGCTCCTGAGGTAAAATCCGGTTCTCATACTTTTACCTTCACACCTTTCTCTCGATACAACTACTGATCCTTACCCTGGTGCCTTTGACTTAGGCTGATGACGCCTTTTGGAACATCGAAACGCCCCCTAACTCCGAGAGTCCAGAAGAGGAAGAGGACGCAGTTAACTCGGAGGAAGGTACATTCCGAGACTCACTTAGACCATGCAAGCTCATTGATGTTTATTCTCTGTTTTTCCGACAATATACCTTGGCAACTTCCAGAGCCAGAGGACAAGGACGAAGAAGAAGAAGAAGAACCGGAAGGCAAGGTGGAAACATCAAGCGATGAAGATGAAGCTGAGCCGACAGTCAAGGTCGGAGCAAAGAGGAAACCCAGAAGGGTCGTCTTTAAGGTGCCATACCGTTCCCTTGCTTCTAAACCGTACTCCTTTGCTAACATGTACGAGTTAAACCGAGAGTTGTCTAACTGGCCGTACTTGAAGGATCCGCCCGTGACCAAGCGCAGAATGACCCAGAACTTTCCGGGTGAATCCGCACTTAATCCGGGTATTCCATCGTCCCCTCCTCGATGCGCTAGTATCTTTCAATCCTTTCCCAAATATTGAATTCTTTTTCTTTTCGAATCATCTTTTAATAGGGCAGTTCCATGCCTTATTCTCTTGATATTTATCAGCTTCATCCGGGTCCAGCAGCGCGTTTCCCTCGGATTTCGCGGTGAATCCCGGGTAAGGTTCTTCTCCTGATGTTCCATCACTTTGCCATAATTTTCTCCAGTCTACATGCTAACCGCTTTTTTATACTGTCCACAGAGCCACGGTCACAATCAGTGACCAAGAAAATATGGAGACCGATGACCCGGGTAAGGAGAACCCGATTGATGATATGGCAGCTGCAACTAGCGACGAAGAACAACAAGTGTCACCGACACGCCCGGCTGATCAGGAAGCCGAGTACCTGATAGCCTCACATGCACGCGAGGAGGAAGAAGCCGCCGTCTTGGGCACAGGAGGAGGCGTACCGAGCCCCGACATCCGGGCGACTGGGGTACCTTCCCCTGCAAAGGAGAAAACATCCACTCCGAGTTATCAAGACCCCGGGTCTTCCAACTCGGGCAACCATTCCTTCGACCAAATGATGAGCGCCCTCCTCGCCATGAAGGCCTCAGAGAGCAGCATGTTAGAGCGTATGGCCGCGGAGCATCAGGTACGTTAGTTGATATCTCATAGTGTCCACCTAGTCCCCAAGTTCCGAGTCTAACTTGTCAAAGTTACACTCGGTACTTCTTGCAATACTCGGCTGATTGCGATATCCGACTAATGTTTTAACCTTCCATTCTTTTAGGCACAGGCGTCTCGGTCCGAGGAGACTTTGGCCAAGACCAAGCAGCTCCTGGACACCGAGGTAAGGCTAAGAGAAGCACTTGAGTCCGAGGTGGCAGCCTTGGAGAAAGATGTCACAAAATACAAAGAGAAATACACCACTGCTCAAGCTGCGCTGAAGAAGCTATCAGCCCAAGTGGCCGACACTTATCGTGTCCTCGTTGGTGAGATTTCACTACTTACTGGTTCGTGCCTTGGTTTCTTGTTTTCTTGATACATGATACCCGGAATACTTTGATGTAACCTTTGTTGTTCATATTGCAGCTTCCAACCTTGCGCCTTCAGAAGAAGATGATATCGAAAAGGTAAAGAGATTGAAGAATGTCCTCCAGAGGTTCTATGCCGGCACCAAGTGGATACTAGACGCCATTCAGTGGCCGACTGAACTCTATCCGGGTATGGAGACCTTAATCCATGCATGTTTTACTGTCCCTGCATGGATTGCTCTGGAAACGCTCAGCATGCCGGGTTGGGATGACCGGGGACTTATGCTGGCGAAAGCTTATTTTCCTAAGCTTGAGCCGGCAGCGGTGGTGGCCGGATTTCCAGAATTCAAGGCAGATGGCTCGAGATTTTCCCCAAGGATTTCAAAGCCGTACAATCCGAGGTTCTTCACTCGGCAACTGCTCTTGCCGACAGTATGGACTTGAGTAGGTGTATGTCTCCATACGATGCCAAGGACAAGGCTGTGAAGGAAGATACGCCCGTGCCCTTCGACATTTTAGAAAAGTGGAATGCTGACTCGGCCAGGAGGGAGGAAGCTGCAAAGAGGGAAGCCGAATTGCAATCAGCACCAACTTCCTCTACGCCAGCTGTCCGTCCACCTGTTCGTCCTGATGCTGAAAAAGGATGATGATGCTGGGAACTCTTCTAAGCAAACCCAAGAACAAGACCGAAGGGCAAGGGTAAGGATGTGGACCCGACTCAGGAGGCCGAGTGAATTATTACCTGATGCCATCCTAATACCTTGTTCGCTCGATGCCCTTGTAAAGACAGATATTCTTTTGATAGTGCAGATGTGCGCTTTTGATACTATCATCGCATCATGTAAATACATTATGAAGCTTTTAATAGCTTTGGCCCTTCCGGCCTTTGGATGAATTTGATATCTATCTGCCTTTGAGCTTATTTACTCTTGATACTCCGACTTTCTTTATGGTTCCTTTTGTGAGACTCGGTTCCCGGGTCTCGTGGGTTTTGACGGGTGAACTTTTCTCTAAGTCCCCAAGTCCCCAAGACTCGGATTTGTGGGTTTTTGGTGCTTAATAGCTAGATAACTTGCCTCTTTTTTTTTTCAAAATCCCAGTCCCCAAGGCCCAAAATTCCGAGTCTGGGGTGTGAGGTTTCTCAAAGAAAACAAATTGTTTCTGCTAAGCCCAAAACCTAGAGCCGTTTCACATGGTGTTGAAGTTATGCTTGATAGACTTTGAGTTTCCGGTTATTAACCCTGTACTCTGCATAACTTGTGGTTTGATGACCCTTTTGACTCTCTTGTACTGTAAGCCAGCTTTGCGTGGATACCATGTTGTTACATCTGTACGAAAACAGGGTCAGGCAAGTCCATTGGGCATCATGGCTGATTGTAATCGTAAGCGAGCAAATCATGCCACTTTAGTGCGAGTCATCGAGCTTAAGTAAGAAAAGTCAAGAAATTTGGCTCCTTTGTCCGGTTATAAGATTGCAGCCGTACTCGTTTGCGAGTAATCGGCCTTATAACTCATAGGCATCATGGCCGGGTCTTTGGGTTTGTAAACTGTGCTATTCAAGCAATCAGCCCCCAAGACCTAAATATGCAACATACTAAAGAAAACTAATGCACTAAGAAAACAAGAAATAATACTTACCTGGAAGAAAAATAAAAACATAACAGAAGAATAAAACTTGATAAAACATGTGAAGAAATATTGCTTAACCATCTCTTTATTGATATGAGAAAGTTAGGTCAGCAAGCCGCCTCATTAAAAACCCTCCAGTCCCCTTAGGTACCCTGGATAGGAAAAGAGTGCGTCTGAAACCTGCTGCCTGTTACATCGTGTAATTCCACTTGTGAGTCTGGTCTATACTAGGTATAGTAGGACGCAGCTGAGCTACGTTCCATGGTCTTTCTTTCTTGCATAGATGAAGTGGTATGAGCGGTGTCGTTAACCGTAGCCGACTCGTCCCTTGCATCTATCAAGTAATACGACCCATTGTGCAGATTCCGGCTTATGATAAACGGCCCTTCCCATGGTGGTGATAACTTATGTTTTCCTTCTTTTGACTGTACCAGGCGCAGAACCAGGTCTCCTTCCTGGAAGACCCGGGTTTTAACGCGCCGGCTATGATATCTCCGCAGATCCTGCTGATATATGGCTGATCTTTCCAGTGCTTGTTCCTTTCTTCTTCTAGCATATCCACGGCGTCCTGCCGGGTCTTCTCGTTCTCTACCTCGACGTAAGCCGACACTCGAGGCGAGTGGATGATATCACTCGGCAACACTGCCTCTGCACCATATAAATGAAAAACAGTGTCATCTGAGTGGATCTGTTAGGCGTTGTGTTTATACCCCAAACCACTGCAGGTAATTCTTCGACCCATGCGCCAGCAGCTCTGATACACGGAACTCGCAATCGTGGCTTTAATCCACGAAGCAACTCTTGATTTGCCCTCACCACTTGTCCATTAGCCTGTGGATGGGCCACGGAAGCTATGTCAAGCCGGATTCCATTGTTACCACAAAATTTCTCCATCTCGCCAAGGGACATATTGGTTCCATTGTCGGTAATTATGCTATGGGGATACCCGAACCGATAGATAATCCTTTTCAGGAACTTGACTGTAATTGCTTCACAGTTGGTAACTGGCATAACCTCAACCCACTTGGTAAACTTGTCAATGGCCACCAAGAGATGTGTCTTTTTGCAAGGTGACATGTGAAAGGGGCCAACCATATCCATACCCCAAACAGCAAACGGCCAAGTTAACGGGATAGTCCGTAACTCCATAGCCGGCACATGGGTTTGGCGAGCGTACCTTTGACATCCGTCACACCTTGCCACCAAGCGCTCCGCGTCTGCTAGGGCCGTGAGCCAGAAAAAACCATGTCGATAAGCTTTGGCCACCAGGGATCTTGTGGATGCATGATGCCCACAATCACCTTCATGGATTTCCTTGAGGATCTGTCGGCCTTCTTCTCATGCTACACAGCGCAAAAAGACTCCTGCTGCACTTCTTTTGTATAACTCTCCGTTGATGATAGAATATCCTTTTGCTCGCCTCAGAATTTGTCTTGCTAATACTTCCTGCTGTGGTAACTCGCCCCGTGATAGGTAGGCCAAGAACGGCTCTGTCCACTCGGGAACAGCACGTACTGTGGCCACGAGCTCCAAATCCGTGTCTCGATTTGCCAATTCTTCCTCAGACTCGGTTTTAACTTACGGTCGCCATAGTTCATCCAGGAAGACATTAGGTGGAACCGGCTCTCTACGCGAGCCGAGTCTGGCGAGTGCATCTGCTGCCTCGTTTTTTCTTCTATCTATGTGCTCCACCTCGTACCCGGAGAAACACCCGGCAACTCTATCAACCTCTCTGCGGTATGCTGCCATAGTTGCATCTTTTTATCCCAGGTTCCTGAGACCTGCTGTACCACAAGGTCCGAATCTCCAAAGCATCGTATCCTCTTAATATTCAGCTCCTTGGCTACCTTTAAGTCGTGCAATAAGGCCTCATACTCGGCCACGTTGTTGGAACAATCAAAGTGAATCTGCAGCATGTAGCTCAACTTGTCTCCTTTGGGTGATGTTAGCACCACTCCAGCTCCTGACCCCTCGTATTGCTTGGAGCCATCAAAGTGCATGATCCAAGACTCGGAGTTTGGAGCCATGGTGGGCATGCCTGTGTGCGTCCAGTCGTTAATAAAATCGACTAGAGCTTGAGATTTAATTGCTGACCTTGGCTCGTAATTGATGTGATAATCCCCCATCTCGATCGCCCACTTGGCTATTCTACCTATTGCATCCGAGTTTCTGAGCTTTTGCCAATGTGGATAGCGCTGTTTTGGCTCTGATAATACCTCACTGACGTAGTAAACCGGCCTCTGGACCGGGTATTCTTTTCCATCTTCTTTTCGCTCGACGACAACCACTGCGCTAACCGCCCGGGGCCCTGCTGCAACGTATAATAACATAGGCTCTTTAGGACCCGGAGCTGCTAGGACTGGTGCCTCAGATAGCTACTTTTTAGTGCCTCGAACGCCTCGTCCGCCTCTTGATCCCATACGAATTTGTCAGATTTTTTCAAGAGCCGGTACAAGGTATCGCCTTTTCTCCGAGTCTGGATATAAACCGGCTGAGCGCTGCTATGCACCCTGTGAGGTTCTGAGCATGTTTCAAATTTTCCGGCTTTTTCAGACTCTGGATAGCTTTGATTTTGTCCGGGTTTAGTTCAATTCCTCTCTCAGAAACGATAAAGCCGAGTAATTTCCCGGCTGGAACTCCAAAAACACACTTTGTCGGGTTGAGTTTCATCTGATACCTTCTCAAGTTCTTGATAAGGGGTGGCCCAATCTTCTCAGTGAACTCACAGATAACTTCTGAATTGATAACTAGTGCGCCACTAAGAACTCTCCGGCTGATCCCTGATGCCAATGCAAAAGATAGCAACCCAATGGATATTCTTAACTCCACACTCTTGCACAAGTAATCCACCGACTACAAGTGGTCCTGTACCGTCTTATTCCCAGTGGAACAGCAGGTAACACGTAAAGTTTCCAGATGAACTTCCAGATGAAAGGCTTTACAAGCAGTTCAATCTAGAGGTCTAGGGTTTATGTTTTATCGTCTAACCTCTCCTATGCGCCCAAGGGGGTATATAAGAGAGGGGGTGCGGCCACAAGGAGTCCCCTTGCGCAAGCACCACTTCTAATAGGACTAGGACTCCTAACACAACTACAATTGGATACAAACCGACCCCCACACAAGGGGTGCGGCCAAATTGGTATACAAACCAATCCTAATTGAACTAGGTCTTGTATATGGCGCATTGATGCTCCTTGTGGGCGCCCTCCTCTTGCCTTGTTCATGTATGAGTGTGGAATAACATAATTGACATTGTTTTCCACACTTAGTGCATTTGACCTTGTGGAGGCACCATCCCCTTGTCATGATAACCATTGTTATTTGTTGTTTTCACCATGCTAGCACTTGTTTTTCCACCTCCTCTTGAAGTCCATGCTCATCCTTGTGTAGCTCCCCTCCTTGATCTCCATTCATTGTTTGTGTTTCAACAAACCTAAGAATATACACAAATGCAATGATTTAGGTAGTAAAGCTCTCACAATTATAAACATTATATTCATGTAGGAGTGAATCACCTGTTGTTGTAATAGCTTGGTTTCTTGATCTTGTCATTGGACCAATCCTCACTTCATTAGCTTTAATTGGGTGGATCTTCATGTTCAACAATAGGTGAAAAGCTAGGGATGTCCTCATAATCCTCCCCTCTTGAAAAGGCATCGACCTCGATGCTAAATCATTCCATGGTAAGGTGTCAAATCAGCACATTAAAGAATTACTACACCAAACTCATCAATTGGGAGGTCAATCTTGTATGCATCATCATTGATCCTTGAAATAACTTTGTAAGGACCAGCTCCTCTAGGCATCAACTTGGACTTTCTCAATGTGGAAAATATATCTTTTCTAAAAGTGCACCCACACCATATCTCCTGGCCGAAATATAAGCTCCTTCCTCTTCTTGTTTACTCTTTCAGCCACATGTTTTCCTTTCTTCTCAATTGCTTCTTTTTTTTCTCATGAATCTTCTTCACAAAATCAGCCCTCTTTGAAGCCTCCATATTACTCTCTCATGTAAAGGAAGTGGTAATAAATCAAGAGGAGTAATAGGCTTGAAACCATACACCACCTCAAAAGGACATAATTGAGTAGTGAATGCACAGCTCTATTGTAAGCAAATTCCACATGGGGCAAACACTCCTCCCACTCCTTCAAATTCTTCTTGATCATACCTCTTAGCAATGTGGACAATGTTCTATAACCACCTCGGTTTGTCCATCAGTTTGGGGGGTGGCAAGTAGTAGAAAATAATAGCTTGGTGCCAAGCTTACCCCAAAGTGTCTTCCAAAAGTAACTCATGAATTTGACATCTCTATCTGAAACTATAGTCCTTGGAACTCCATGCAATCTCACAATCTCTCTAAAGAACAAATTGGCAAGTGAGAAGCATCATCACTCTTGTGGCATGGAATAAAATGAGCCATCTTTGAAAATCTATCCACAACCACAAAAATAGAATCATGTCCTCTTTTTGTTCTTGGTAATCCCAACACAAAATCCATGCTAATATCTTTCCATGGTGTACTTGGTGATGGCAATGGTGTATATAATCCATGGGGCTTCAATTTTGATTTGGATTTGTTGCAAGTAATGCATCTTTGCACCAATCTATACACATCTCTTCTCATATGTGCCAATAGAAATTTTCTGCCAACATCAACTAATTTTTCTCTCCAAAATGTCCCATCAATCTCCACTATGAGATTCCTGGATCAAAAATAAACGCAAAGAACACTCGGAATACACAATTTGTTAGCTCTAAACAAGTACCCATCATGTATATGAAATTTTTCCCATGCTTAGTGTTAACACATTTATTAATGACATGGAAAATTCATTATCATCATATATAAATCTCTAATACCCTCCAAACCCGAAACCTGATTTCTAAATTTGAAAGTAAACATATGTTTCCTTGACAAAGCATCAGCAACTACATGATCCAGTCCCTTTTTATGTTTTTATAATGTATGGAAAAGATTCAATGAACTCAACCCACTTAGCATGTCTCTTATTCAAATTATTTTGGCACTTTAAAAATTTCAATGCTTCATGATCACTATGTATAATAAATTCTTTAGGCCACAAATAATGTTTCCATACTTCTAAAACTCTCACAAGTGCATATAATTCCTTATCATAAACAGAATAATTCAATTGTGCACCATTCAATTTTTCAGAAAAATAGGCATAGGTTTCTTTTCTTGCATGAGCACACCTCCAATACCTATGCCACTAGCATCACATTCAATCTCAAATTGTTTATCAAAATTTGGAAGCATAATAATGGGGCCGAATCAACTTTTCTTTCAAAGTATCAAAAGCAATGTCTTGTGAAACACCCCACTCGAAATTGACACCTTCTTAGTTAGATCATTCAAAGGGGCAGCAATTGTACTAAAATTAGGCACAAATCTTCTATAGAAACTAGCAAGCCCATTAAAACTTCTAACTTGACTCACATTAGTTGGAATTGGCCAATTTCGAATAGCTTCAATTTTAGATTGATCAACTTCAATTCCATGCTTAGAACAACATAACCAAGAAATATAACTTAGCTTTGCAAAAAGTGCACTTCTCAAGATTACCATACAATTTATTAGTTCTTAGCACTTGCAAAACTTGTCTAATATGATCCATGTGGTCATGTTCATTGTGGCTATATATGAGAATATCATCAAAATAAACTACCACAAATCTACCAATAAGTCTCTCAAAATGGTTCATTAATCTCATGAAAGTACTAGGTGCATTAGTTAAACAAAGGGCATTACTAACCACCATATAACCAAATTTTGTCTTAAAAGCAGTTTTCCATTCATCTCCCTCTTTCATTCTATTTGATGGTATCCACTACGCAAATCAATTTTAGAGAAAAGAGTAGCACACTTAATTCATCTAACAATGTCATCTAAACGTGGTATAGGATGACGATAACGAATAGTGATGTTATAATTGCTCTACAATCTACACACATGCGCCAAGTACCATCTTTCTTAGGAACCAAAATAACGGGAACGGCACAAGGAGAAAGACTAACCCGAATATAAGCTTTGTCAAATAGTTCTTGTACTTGCTTTTGGATCTCCTTTGTTTCTTGTGGATCGGTTCTATAAGGGGCTCGGTTTGGGAGAGATGCTCCCGGGATCAAATCAATTTGATGCTCAATACCTCTCAATGGTGGCAATCTCGAGGGCACATCTTGTGGAAAAACATCCTCAAAGTCCTGCAAAACATTAGAAACACCAAGAGGAATAGGGGTCATGTCATTAGAAACCAAAATCTCTCCCTTGTGAATAAGCACAATAGGGACTAGTGAAGGATCATCCTTAAATTCCCTCAAATCCTCTTTAGTGGCTAACATGCATAATAGGTTCTCTCTCTTTTTACCACTCGAATTGGTTTTGCTATCACTCCCCATGGCTTGTATTTTTGGTGTTCCCTCATCCCTCTCTCTCTCTTTTTCCTCTTTCATAGCAATTTTGGATTGGGACTCATTTATAATTTGTTGTGGAGTCATAGGCCTCAAGATAATAGTCCTCCCATGATGATTCAACTCATAAGTATAGCTCTCCCTTCATGCTTCACACTTCTATCAAATTGCCAAGGTCTTCCCAATAATAGGTGGCAAACTGTCATGGCACAACATCAAACTCAATAGTATCCTTGTAAGGTCCAATTTGAAACTCCACTCTCACCATATGAGATACCTTCATCTGTCCTGTGCTACTCAACCATTGTATATGATAAGGGCTCGGATGTGGTAAATATTTTAGGTTCAACTTGGCACATAAATCCTTGCTTGCCAAGTTCCTACAACTCCCTCCATCAATAATGACTTTGCAAGCCATGTTGGGACCAATACAGCCTTTGTTTGGAATAAATTGCACCTTTGATTTTCAGGACTAGGTACCACACTCAATGAATTTTGGGTACAAATAATAGAAGGCACAATAGTAGCATAAGCATCCAAAGGAGAATCACTCAAATATCCATCATCATCATCAAGATCATTGGGATCAACATCATCACCTGTCTCATACTCATTGTTCTCATTGATAATCATCACTTTTGAATTTGGACAATCCCTCTTGAAGTGCCCTTTTCCTCCACATGTGTGGCATGTAATATCTCTATTCCTTGTAGTAGGCACTAGAACCCGAGGCACTTGCTGCTGGTTGTGATGTTTTCCTTGTATTAGCCCACTAGGCTCGGATTTGATGATGTGGCACCTCGAAAATTTGATGATGGAGGTGGTGGTGGTGGTACTAGGAGTAAAGATGATCTCACAGGAAATCTACTCTTTGTTCTAGCCAAATTTTGTGCTTCCTCCAATAGATGTGATTCGGCCTCTCTAGCATGATGTAAGAGATCATGCATATTAGTGTATTGATAATGCCTCACAATGCCCTTGATTCTATAATGTAATCCTGAAAGAAATCTTTGCATTGTTTGCTCCTCTTGTTCTATCACACGGCCTCTTTGCATAATTAATTCCATCTCTTGATAATAAGCATCAACTGTCTTGATTCCTTGCTTCAATTGTTGTAATTTGTCAAATTGTTGCCTTATGTAATTGGGTGGTACAAATCTTTCCTTCATGAGCCTCTTCATGGTGTTCCAAGTAGCAATGGGTAACTCACCATCATTATGCCTCTTTCTCACTAGATTATCCCACCATCTAAGAGCATATCCATTAAACTCAGAAGATGCCAACTTGATCTTTCTATCCTCACTATAATCATGCAATCTCCATAACTTCTCAATTTTCAACTCCCATAGCAAGAATTCTTCCACATCCATAGTATCAAAGCTGAAAGATGGAATAGAAAATTTGGGTTTTCCCAATATATCTTCTCTATTTTCATTAGCATTGGGCAAAGGCACACGCCTAGCTCGGCCTAGAAAACCTCCTCTTCCTCTTTCTCCTCTACCTCCATGGCCAAAATTAGCTTCCCCCTCATTATTGGCATCACTATGGACACTAGCATTGTCATCATCAATAGGTGGCAACCGAGTTTGAATCAATCGTTGAAGATCTGTCATGGTATTGTTGATGGCATCAATAGAATCTTGCATTACTCTCAATTTTGCAGTATTGGTCTCGGCCACTTTATTGGTTTCTTCCACTTTCTTCTCCATACCATTAACTATCTCATAAACGGGATCACAAGCTTCATTAACATATTTCTTGTAGTGTTCCTCATTGTCATCCAATTTCTTTGTCAACACATCCCTTAATGCCTCATACTCCCTCCAATTCACTCCCTCGGATTGATCCTTCTTTTGCTGCACAAGATCACTACTAGAAAGATCCATTAGAAGGTTAATGAATAAAACAAGTATAGGTTGTGGTGCCTCTCACAACTCACTCAAAATCTAGCAAGACAATAGGATATCTTACCACTCCAAAGTGAACAGAGATACTTACCACAAGTAGAGGCAATTAAAGTGCTTTGGTGTGAAGAAAAGAAGACCCAGGTTTTTAACTCTCACAATGGCAAACAAGGTTATTTAGTGGGGCTTGGTATGGATACCTAACAATCACCAAAGTAACAATCCTATTTGCTGTCTTAGTGAAGATATAAAATACCCAAGGAAACTCACACAATGGAGACAAATGTGGCAAAACAATATGTGGATGAATTTTGCAATGCACTAGAAAGTCACTAGCTAGGCTCTTAATGACAGGCACAAGATTGCTCAAAGAAAAACCAAGTGTCACAATGGCAAGCTCAACTAGTAAACAATAGCAATGATATGGCCTCTTTGTACTTTCTCTTTTCTCTTTTCTCTTTTCTCTCTTTTTTTTATACTTTTTGCTTTTTCTATTTTTTTGTTTTTTGAAATTTTCAATGGCCTTACACTAAGCTAGGAGCAACAATTAACGAAACACAAGTGAACACAATGGTGGTGATGAAAATTGAGCAACCTTTCAGAGCACAAAATAGCTATACTTGTGGGCAAGTTCCTATTTGAATGCTGTAGAAAGGCTGTGGCTAAGGTTCACAAAGTTTGGAGATGATGGTCCTAGTGAAGAAAAACAGGAAATAAAAGAAAACAGAAAAAAAATTCTATGAGAAAATTGATCTAGAACAGCTCACGGCAGCAATTTATATCCACGGCAGCAAAACAGCACGTTTTTGATTCAAGGCAGAACGTACGGCAGAAAAACTGGACGTTTTGGTACCGCGACAGACTCACAGCAGCTAACAGCGATCACGGCAGCGAAACTGGCCGTTCTTGTGCAGCGGCAGCGCGCGTAGCAGCGATGCGGCTAGTGGTAAGCGCGTTACAGCGAAAATCGCGGCGCGCTGGTGTTACGTGGGCGCTACGGTGGTGGAGCGCGCGCGGCAGCGAAGGCAGAGATTTTCTGCCGTGGGGTAAGCGAGTGCGGGTGGGATTTGGTAAGGGTGCTGCGGGGATCGGGGGGGGGGGTTTGTAACCGTGAGGTGGGTGGAATCCGAGAGCGAGTAGGGGAGGGTGGCAGCGATGTTTGCTTGCGGTGGGAAGGTGAATCCGATACCAACTAGGGGGGGTTTTGCGGCAGCGAATTGGTATGTTTTTGTGCCACGGCAGGGAGTAGGTGGAATCGGATTGGGGGTGTATATGGTGGCTCGGAAGCGAATTTTTTTTTTTTTGGTATTTTGGATAGGTTTTCGGCAAGAACAACAAGAACCCTAGATCTAGCCGAAATAAAAGATAACTAAAAAGAGAAAAAGCAACACAAAATCAAACACAATGACAGCAAAAGTAATGAAACTAAGGTGATATCTAGGCTATGGCAATGACTAGAACTATTTTTGTGGGGCAATTTTCTGGATAGGTAATAAAAACACTCAAAACTAAAGGGAAATTTGATAGCTCACCGAGGCAACCTGTAAATCTGATACCAAGATGATAAGGGGTGGCCCAATCTTCTCAGTGAACTCACAGATAACTTCTGAATTGATAACTAGTGCGCCACTAAGAACTCTCCGGCTGATCCCTGATGCCAATGCAAAAGATAGCAACCCAATGGACATTCTTAACTCCACACTCTTGCACAAGTAATCCACCGACTACAAGTGGTCCTGTACCGTCTTATTCCCAGTGGAACAGCAGGTAACACGTAAAGTTTGCAGATGAACTTCCAGATGAAAGGCTTACAAGCAGTTTCAATCTAGAGGTCTAGGGTTTATGTTTTATCGTAGTCTAACCTCTCCTATGCGCCCAAGGGGGTATATAAGAGAGGGGGTGCGGCCACAAGGAGTCCCCTTGCGCAAGCACCACTTCTAATAGGACTAGGACTCCTAACACAACTACAATTGGATACAAACCGACCCCCACACAAGGGGTGCGGCCAAATTGGTATACAAACCAATCCTAATTGAACTAGGTCTTGTATATGGCGCATTGATGCTCCTTGTGGGCGCCCTCCTCTTGCCTTGTTCATGTATGAGTGTGGAATAACATAATTGACATTGTTTTCCACACTTAGTGCATTTGACCTTGTGGAGGCACCATCCCCTTGTCATGATAACCATTGTTATTTGTTGTTTTCACCATGCTAGCACTTGTTTTCCACCTCCTCTTGAAGTCCATGCTCATCCTTGTGTAGCTCCCCTCCTTGATCTCCATTCATGTTTGTGTTATCAACAAACCTAAGAATACACAATTGCAATAATTTAGGTAGTATAAAGCTCTCACAATTATAAACATTATATTCAAGTAGGAGTGAATTCACCTGTTGTTGTAATAGCTTGGTTCTTGATCTTGTCATTGGACCAATCCTCACTTCATTAGCTTTAATTGGTGGATCTTCATGTTCAACAATAGGTGAAAAGCTAGGGATGTCCTCATCAGTTCTTGAACGTTTCCTTTAGATCGTCGATAAATGTCTCCGCCTTTCTGGTCTTGATCACCACATCGCCTACATAAGCATGTACGTTGCGTCCAATTTGGTCCTCGAAGCACTTCTGAATACACCGTTGATAGGTTGCGCCAGCGTTCTTCAGTCCAAATGTCATTGTCTTGTAACAAGAGGCCTCAAAAGGGGTTATGAATGATGTTTTCTCCCAATCCTCCTTCTTGAGCTTGATTTGATGATACCCGGAATATGCATCCAGGAAACATAATAGGTCGCTTCCGGCTACTGCGTCTATAATCTGATCTATCCTTGGTAGAGCGAACGGATCCTTTGGGCAATGCTTGTTGAGACTCGTATAATCAATGCACATCCTGATAAGGGGTGGCCCAATCTTCTCAGTGAACTCACAGATAACTTCTGTATTGATAACTAGTGCGCCACTAAGAACTCTCCGGCTGATCCCTGATGCCAATGCAAAAGATAGCAACCCAATGGATATTCTTAACTCCACGTGGAACAGCAGGTATCACGTAAAGTTTGCAGATGAACTTCCAGTATGAAAGGCTAACAAGCAGTTTCAACTAGAGGTTTTGGGGTTTGTTTGATTCAATCGTAGTCTGATCTCAACCACACGCAGGTGGGACACATATATAGGTGGAGGGGTGCGGCCACAAGGCTCTCTTGCGCAAGCAATCCCTCCCCTACTAGGACTAGGACTCCTACTAGGACTAGGACTCACATATATGGATACAAACCGATTCCATACACAAGGAATTCGGCCAAATTGGTTATGGAAATCAAAACTAACTATTATGGCGCATTGATCTTCTATGTGGGCGCCCTCCTCTTGCTTGTTTCATGTATGAGTGCATTTCATCTTGTGGAGGCACTCATCCCCTTATGAAATAATAATTGTAATGCTTGTTTTCACATCCTTAGCACTTGATCATCATCTCCTCTTCTAGCTCATCTTCATCCATGTGAATCTTCTCTCCATGTTCTCCATCAATGTTTGTGTTTATCAATAAACCTAAGAACACATAGATGCAATGACTTAGGTAGTATAAAGTTCTCATTATTAGAACATTAAACTCAAGTAGGAGTGAATTCACCTGTTGTTGTAGTAGCTTGGTCCTTGATCTTGTCATTGGACCAATCCTTACTTCATTAGCTTTAATTGGTGGATCTTCATGTTCAACAATAGGTGAAGAGCTAGGGATGTCCTCATCATCCTCCCCCTCTTGAAAAGGCATCGACCTCGATGCTAAATCATCTCCATGGTAAGGTGTCAAATCAGCCACATTAAAAGAATTACTAACACCAAACTCATCAATTGGGAGGTCAATCTTGTATGCATATCATTGATCCTTGATATAACTTTGTAAGGACCAGCTCCTCTAGGCATCAACTTGGACTTTCTCAATGTTGGAAATCTATCTTTTCTGAAGTGTACCCAAACCATATCTCCTGGCCGAAATATAAGTTCCTTCCTTTTACTCTTTCAGCCACATGTTTTCCTTTCTTCTCAATTGCTTCTTTTGTTTTCTCATGAATCTTAACAAAATCAGCCCTCTTTGATGCCTCCATATTAACTCTCTCATGTAAAGGAAGTAATAAATCAAGAGGAGTAATTGGCTTGAAACCATACACCACCTCAAAAGGACATAATTGAGTAGTTGAATGCACAGCTCTATTGTATGCAAATTCCACATGGGGCAAACACTCCTCCACTCCTTCAAATTCTTCTTGATCATACCTCTTAGCAATGTGGACAATGTTCTATTAACCACCTCGGTTTGTCCATCAGTTTGGGGGTGGCAAGTAGTAGAAAATAATAGCTTGGTGCCAAGCTTACCCCAAAGTGTCTTCCAAAAGTAACTCATGAACTTGACATCTCTATCTGAAACTATAGTCCTTGGAACTCCATGCAATCTCACAATCTCTCTAAAGAACAAATTAGCAATGTGAGAAGCATCATCACTCTTGTGACATGGAATAAAATGAGCCATCTTGGAAAATCTATCCACAACCACAAAGATAGAATCATGTCCTCTTTTTGTTCTTGGCAATCCCAACACAAAATCCATGCTAATATCTTCCCATGGTGTACTTGGTGATGGCAATGGTGTATATATCCATGGGGCTTCAATTTTGATTTGGATTTGTTGCAAGTAATGCATCTTTGCACCAATCTATACACATCTCTTCTCATATGTGCCCAATAGAATTTTCTGCCAACATCAACATGTTTTCTCTCTTCCAAAGTGTCCCATCAATCCTCCACTATGAGATTCCTGGATCAAAAATAAACGCAAGAACACTCGGGAATACACAATTTGTTAGCTCTAAACAAGTACCCATCATGTATGTGAAATTTTTCCATGCTTTAGTGTTAACACATTTATTAAATGGCATGGAAATTCATTATCTCATCATATAAATCTCTAATACCCTCCAACCGAAACCTTGATTTCTAAATTTGAGAGTAACATATTTTTCCTTGACAAAGCATCAGCAACTACATTATCCAATCCCTTTTATGTTTTATAATGTATGGAAAGATTCAATGAACTCAACCCACTTAGCATGTCTCTTATTCAAATTATTTTGGCATTTTAAAAATTTCAATGCTTCATGATCACTATGTATAATAAATTCTTTAGGCCATAAATAATGTTTCCATACTTCTAAAACTCTCACAAGTGCATATAATTCCTTATCATAAACAGAATAATTCAATTGTGCACCATTCAATTTTTCAGAAAAATAGCAATAGGTTTCTTTTCTTGCATGAGCACACCTCCAATACCTATGCCACTAGCATCACATTCAATTTCAAATTGTTTATCAAAATTTGGAAGCATAAGCAATGGAGCCGAAATCAACTTTTCTTTCAAAGTATCAAAAGCAATGTCTTGTGAAACACCCCACTCGAAATTGACACCTTTCTTAGTTAGATCATTCAAAGGGGCAGCAATTGTACTAAAATTAGGCACAAATCTTCTATAGAAAACTAGCAAGCCCATTAAAACTTCTAACTTGACTCACATTAGTTGGAATTGGCCAATTTCGAGTAGCTTCAATTTTAGATTGATCAACTTCAATTCCATGCTTAGAAACAACATAACCAAGAAATATAACTTTATCTTTGCAAAAGTGCACTTCTCAAGATTACCATACAATTTATTAGTTCTTAGCACTTGCAAAACTTGTCTAATATGATCCATATGGTCATGTTCATTGTGGCTATATATGAGAATATCATCAAAATAAACTACCACAAATCTACCAATAAAGTCTCTCAAAATATGGTTCATTAATCTCATAAAAGTACTAGGTGCATTAGTTAGACCAAAGGGCAATACTAACCACTCATATAAACCAAATTTTGTCTTAAAAGCAGTTTCCATTCATCTCCCTCTTTCATTCTTATTTGATGGTATCCACTACGCAAATCAATTTTAGAGAAAAGAGTAGCACCACTTAATTCATCTACATGTCATCTAAACGTGGTATAGGATGACGATAACGAATAGTGATGTTATTAATTGCTCTACAATCTACACACATGCGCCAAGTACCATCTTTCTTAGGAACCAAAATGACGGGAACGGCACAAGGAGAAAGACTAACCCGAATATAACCTTTGTCCAATAGTTCTTGAACTTGCTTTTGGATCTCCTTTGTTTCTTGTGGATTGGTTCTATAAGGGGCTCGGTTTGGGAGAGATGCTCCTGGGATCAAATCAATTTGATGTTCAATTCCTCTCAATGGTGGCAATCCCGAGGGTACATCTTGTGGAAAAACATCCTTAAAGTCCTGCAAAACATTAGAAACACCAAGAGGAATAGGGGTCATGTCATTAGAAACCAAAATCTCTCCCTTGTGAATAAGCACAATAGGGACTAGTGAAGGATCATCCTTAAATTCCCTCAAATCCTCTTTAGTGGCTAACATGCATAATAGGTTCTCTCTCTTTTTACCACTCGAATTGGTTTTGCTATCACTCCCCATGGCTTGTATTTTTGGTGTTCCCTCATCCCTCTCACTCTCTTTTTCCATTCTCATAGCAACTTTGGATTGGGACTCTTGTATTATTTGTTGTGGAGTCATAGGCCTCAAAATAATGGTTCTCCCATGATGATATAGCTCATAAGTATTGGCTCTCCCTTCATGCTTCACACTTCTATCAAATTGCCAAGGTCTTCCCAATAATAAGTGGCAAACTGTCATGGGCACCACATCAAACTCAATGATATCCTTATAAGGTCCAATTTGGAACTCCACTCTCACCATATGAGAAACCTTCATTTGTCCCGTGCTACTCAACCATTGGATGTGATAAGGAGAAGGATGTGGCATATATTTCAAATTGAGTTTTGCACATAGATCTTTGCTAGCCAAATTTCTGCAACTCCCTCCATCAATGATGACTTTGCAAGCCATGTTGGGACCAATAACAGCCTTTGTTTGGAATAGATTGCACCTTTGATTTTCAGGACTAGGCACCACACTCAATGAATTTTGGGTGCAAATAATAGAAGGCATAGTAGTAGCATAAGCATCCAAAGGAGAATCACTCAAATATCCATCATCATCATCAAGATCATTGGGATCAACATCATCACCTGTCTCATACTCATTGTTCTCATTGATAATCATCACTTTGGAATTTGGACAATCCTTCTTGAAGTGCCCTTTTCCTCCACATGTGTGGCATGTAATATCTCTATTCCTTGTAGTAGAGCACTAGAACCGAAGCACTTGCTGTTGGTTGTGGTGTTTTCCTTGTATTAGCCACACTAGGCTCGGATTTGGATGATGTAGCACCTCGAAAATTTGATGATGGAGGTGGTGGTGTTGAAGTACTAGGAGTAATAGATGATCTCAAAGGAAATCTACTCTTTGTTCTAGCCAAATTTTGTGCTTCCTCCAATAGATGTGATTCGGCCTCTCTAGCATGATGTAAAAGATCATGCATATTAGTGTATTGATAATGCCTCACAATGCCCTTGATTCTATAATGTAATCCTGAAAGAAATCTTTGCATTGTTTGCTCCTCTTGTTCTTCCACACGGCCTCTTTGCATGATCATCTCCATCTCTTGATAATAAGCATCAACTGTCTTTGTTCCTTGCTTCAATTGTTGTAATTTGTCAAATTGTTGCCTTATGTAATTTGGATGTACAAATCTTTCCCTCATGAGCCTCTTCATGGTGTTCCAAGTAGCAATGGGTAACTCACCATCATTATGCCTCTTTCTCACTAAATTGTCCCACCATCTAAGAGCATATCCATCAAACTCAGAAGATGCCAACTTGATCTTTCTATCCTCATTATAATCATGCAATCTCCATAGCTTCTCAATTTTTAACTCCCATAGCAAAAAATTTCCACATCCATAGTATCAAAGCTGAAAGATGGAATAGAAAATTTTTTACCCAAGATATCTTCTCTATTGTCATTAGCATTGGGCAAAGGAACACGCCTAGCACGGCCTTGAAAACCTCCTCTTCCTCTTTCTCCTCTAGCTCCACGGCCAAAATTTAGCTCTTCTCCATTATTGGCATCACTATGGATACTAGCATTGTCATCATCAATAGGTGGCAACCGAGCTTGAAGCAAAGTTTGAAGATCATTCATATTGTTGTTGATAGCATCAATAGCATCTTGCATTGTTCTCAATTGAGCACTATTGGTTTCGGCCAATTTATTGTTGCTCTCCACATTCTTCTTGACATCATCAACTAACTCATAAACAGGATCAACAGCTTCATTCACATATTTCTTGTAATGTTCCTCATTGTCATCCAATTTCTTTGTCAACACATCCCTTAATGCCTCATACTCCCTCCAATTCACTCCCTCGGATTGATCCTTCTTTTGCTGCACAAGATCACTACTAGAAAGATCCATTAGAGGTTAGTGAAAATAAAACAAGTATAGGTTGTGGTGCCTCTCACAACTCACTCAAGAATCTAGCAAAACAATAGGATATCTTACCACTCCAAAGTGAATAGAGATACTTACCACAAGTAGAGGCAATTAAAGTGCTTTGGTGTGAAGAAAAGAATACCCAGGTTTTTAACTCTCACAATGGCAAACAAGGTTATTTAGTGGGGCTTGGTATGGATACCTAACAATCACCAAAGTAACAATCCTATTTGCTGTCTTAGTGAAGATATAAAATACCCAAGGAAACTCACACAATGGAGACAAATGTGGCAAAGCAATATGTGGATGGAAATTTGCAATGCACTAGAAAGTCACTAGCTAGGCTCTTAATTGACAGGCACAAGATTGCTCAATGAAAAACCAAGTGTCACAATGGCAAGCTCAACTAGTAAACAATAGCAATGATATGGCCTTTTGTACTTTCTCTTTTCTCTTTTCTCTTTTATTTTTTTAATACTTTTTTGCTTTTTTCTATTTTTTTTTTTTAATTTTTCAATGGCCTTACACTAAGATAGGAGCAACAAATAACCAAACACAAGTGAACACAATAGTGGTGATGAAAATGAGCAGCCTGTCAGAGCACAAAATAGCTATACTTGTGGGAAAGTTCCTATTAATATGCTGTAGAAAGGCTGTGGCTAAGGTTCACAAGGGTACGGATATATTGGTCCTAGTGAAGAAAACAGGAAAAAACAAAAAGAAAACAGAAAAATTCTATGTGAAATTGTGGCTCCAAACACTTACGGCAGGAAAAACAGCACACGGCAGCAAAACAGCTCAAATTTGTACCGCGGCAGCGCACTACGGCAGAAAAACGAAGCAAATTCGTACCGCGGCAGAGAAAACAACACAGCAGGCGCGCGCGGCAGAGAAACTGGCGATTTTCGTACCGCGGCAGCGCGCGCGCTCGCGTTACGGCCGTGGGTAAGCGCGTTACGGTGATTTTCGGCTGCGCGGGTGTTACGTGTAGCGAGCAGTGTACGGCAGCGGCGGCAGAGTTTTTCTGCCGCGGGGTGGATTGCGCGGGTGGGCTGTGGTAAGGGTGATACGGGCGCGCGGGGGGTTTTGGTAACGTGCAGTCGATCGAATCCGAGAGCAACAAGGAGAGTGGCAGCGGTGGTTGCTTTGCGGTGGGTGGGGTGGAATCTGAGTGGAACAAGGAAGTGGGCGGCAGGATTATGGTAAGTTTTGTGCCATGGGGGTGGGATGACTAGATGGACTCGGATTGGGTAATATGGAGCGGATTTTTTTGGTATTTTTTTTGATAAGTTGCGGCTAGATAGAACAAGAACCCTAAACCTAGCCGAAATAGATGAAACTAAAAACGATAAAAAGCAACACAAATCTAACACAAAGACAGCACTAGTAATTGAAAACTAAGATGATATCTAGGCTATGGCAAGAACTAACTATTTTTGTGGGGCAATTTTCTGGATAGGAAATAAAACACTCAAATCTAAAGGGAATTTTGATAGCTCACGAGGCAACCTGTAAATCTGATACCAAGATGATAAGGGGTGGCCCAATCTTCTCAGTGAACTCACAGATAACTTCTGTATTGATAACTAGTGCGCCACTAAGAACTCTCCGGCTGATCCCTGATGCCAATGCAAAAGATAGCAACCCAATGGATATTCTTAACTCCACACTCTTGCACAAGTAATCCACCGACTACAAGTGGTACTGTACCGTCTTATTCCCAGTGGAACAGCAGGTATCACGTAAAGTTTGCAGATGAACTTCCAGTATGAAAGGCTAACAAGCAGTTTCAACTAGAGGTTTTGGGGTTTGTTTGATTCAATCGTAGTCTGATCTCAACCACACGCAGGTGGGACACATATATAGGTGGAGGGGTGCGGCCACAAGGCTCTCTTGCGCAAGCAATCCCTCCCCTACTAGGACTAGGACTCCTACTAGGACTAGGACTCACATATATGGATACAAACCGATTCCATACACAAGGAATTCGGCCAAATTGGTTATGGAAATCAAAACTAACTATTATGGCGCATTGATCTTCTATGTGGGCGCCCTCCTCTTGCTTGTTTCATGTATGAGTGCATTTCATCTTGTGGAGGCACTCATCCCCTTATGAAATAATAATTGTAATGCTTGTTTTCACCATCCTTAGCACTTGATCATCATCTCCTCTTCTAGCTCATCTTCATCCATGTGAATCTTCTCTCCATGTTCTCCATCAATGTTTGTGTTATCAATAAACCTAAGAACACATAGATGCAATGACTTAGGTAGTATAAAGTTCTCATTATTAGAAACATTAAACTCAAGTAGGAGTGAATTCACCTGTTGTTGTAGTAGCTTGGTCCTTGATCTTGTCATTGGACCAATCCTTACTTCATTAGCTTTAATTGGTGGATCTTCATGTTCAACAATAGGTGAAAAGCTAGGGATGTCCTCATCACATCCTCTACTCATTGGTCTTTTTCATCACGAGAACCGGATTGGCTAACCAGTCCGGGTGAAACACTTCCATAATAAAGCCGGCTGTCAGCAGCCGAGCAATTTCTTCCCCTATAGCTTTCCTTCTTTCCTCATTCATCTTTCTCAAGCCCTGTTTCACGGGTCTGGACTTGGGATCGATGTGCAAACTGTGCTCTGCCAACTCTGTGGGGATACCCGGCATATCGCTAGGCGTCCAGGCGAACACATCCTGATTTGAACGAATGAACTCCACAAGTGCTTTCTCCTGCTCGCTGTCCAAGTTAGATCCTATAGAAAATTGCTTGGAGGGATCACCCTCGACAAAAGCTACCATCTTGGTGTCCTGTGCTGCCTTGAATTTTGCTCTCTCATCTTCAGTATTTGGTCTTTTCAACGTTGTTCTGTCATCCGGGTCTACTTGAGACCGGTAATACTTGAGTTCCTCTTTTCTGCAAGCTTGCTCCGCCATGGCTGCATCTCCTTCATCGCACTCAGCTGCTATATCCCGGCTCCCGTGTATGGTGATGGTCTGCTTGGGCCCCGGGATTTTTAGTTGTAGATACACATAACACGGCCTGGCCATGAACTTGGCATAAGCCGGCCTTCCGAATAGCGCGTGATAAGGACTGCGCAACTTAACCACCTCGAAAGTAAGCCACTCGACTCGATAATTATCCTTTGATTCTCCAAAAGCTACCTCCAATGTGATCTTTCCCTCGGGGCAGGCTGAGTGACCCGGCACAATCCCGTGAAAAACCGTTGAACTCTTCTGCAGATGAGACTCCTTGAGACCCATGCGTAGAAAGGTTTCCCAATACAAGATATTGATGCTACTTCCACCGTCCATTAGGACCTTTTTCAGCTCATAACCATTAACCTGTGGTGCCACCACCAATGCTAAGACTCCCGGGTGTTCTATCCTTTCCGGGTGATCTCTTCTGCTCCATGTTACGTCCTGCTCTGACCATCTCAGGTATCTCGGAACAGCCGAAGAAACCGAGTTTACTGCTTGTTTCAGTATCTTTTTATCCTTGTTAGAAATTCCTGTGGTATGCACGTGATATTGTCCCAATTGCTTGGGGTTAGCTTGTAAACCTCCAGCTCCCCCTTGGTTGTTACCCGGATTTCCGCCTGTCGGGTTACCGGCTGGGGGTGGGCCGTTGCCCGGGTTTCCACCCGGACCCGGTCCTCCTCCCCGACCCGCACCTCGCATGGCCTTGTTTATCTCCTCATTCTTCCATCTCTGTAGGTCCGCGCACTGCTCCAATGAGTGGTTAGCCGGCCTACCGTTCCTGTTGTGCTTTGGGCACGCCATTCTGAAGATATCCCAATTGTTACCCGGCCTCGGTGGCCCTTGATAATTTCCTCCATTGTGGTTTCCAGCATTGAAATTTCCTTCTGCCCTAGGTCTCGAAGACCCGGCTTCCGTGCTAGCGACAAACTCGAGCCTCCCTCAAACGGGCGCTTGTTCTGGTTGTTCCCATTGTTTCCTCCGTTGTTACCCGGCGTTGATCCATTGCCGGTTCTTCCACTATTATTTGTATTTGCTTTTGGTTTCTTGTCATCGACATCCTCTTCTGTAGTATCCGTTGAAGCGTGTTTATTGCATGCATCCATTAGCTCTCCCATCGTAACCTCTGAAGCATTTCGACTAGATTTCATGCGTGTTAACTTTTGCACTAAAGGTATGTACTTGCACGTCTTTGCCATAGCTTGTAGCGCATCTTTGGGCTGAATATCCGTAGATGAGTGAAGTATCTCCATAATCCGGCGCACCCAGCTGCGCGCCGATTCTCCTTTCTTTTGTACACATCGCTCTAGGTCATCAATAGTAAATAGCTTTCTGCACGTCCCATGAAAGTGATTGATAAACGCCGTTTTCAACTCCTCCCATGATTTGATAGATCCTTCCGGTAAATTATTGAACCATAACTTTGCTGCTCCTTCTGACATCATCAAGTACATGAACTTGGCTTGAAGATTTTCCGATGCATTGCGAATCGACATAGCCATCTCATAACTGCTCAACCATGTTTCTGGATCAGTAGTCGGCTTATAATTCACAACTTTACCCGGTTCCTTGAACTTATCCGGGTAAGGCTCAGCCCTGATTTCGGCCGATAGACATTTAGGCCCAGCGAGATTAGTCGGAACTGGCCTCACCCGGGAAACATGTGATCCTACGGGAGGTGCAGCTGGACGCGGTATGGCTGGTGGCCCATGCACCGCAGACCCGGTCGCGGCCCTCCTGGCTCTGGAACTGTCCACGATAGCTTGTGCTGCTGATGCTACTGGTACTGCCTGAACGCGGGGAGGAGGCGGCATTTGCTGCTGCTCTTCCCTCCGCCGCGCTGAACTTGTCTGGATATTGCCGGTATTGCCTCGTTGCTGGCTGATATATGGTGTCCCATGCATTCCACTTCTGTGATCCGGGTAATTAACTTGCCGCGCTACCGTAGTGCGCAATAGATCTATCGCCCGCCGGGTCTCCTCTGCGTGGGGTGACTCTCTCACGGGGATTTGATTCAATGCGAGCGTTGCTGCGTACACATTATCCATGGGGTTGTTGTAATGACCTGCTGGTGTGCGAAATCGCGATGGTGGCGGTGGTGGTAATGTATTGCCGGCAGTGACTCTAGTCTGCAATGTGGGTAACCCGGCTTGTATGTTTGCCGGCTGTGCTCCTCCAGTTGTAGGTTGCTGTATGGTTCCTTGGTTTGCTGCCGGAATCGGTTGATCCTGAGGTGTGATAAATAGGTTGGTCGGGTTTATAACTCCACCCGTTGCTGGTAACATGGTTTGATGCCTTTGACGCACCCTGGTGGTCTCTTCTCGGAGCCGGGTTTCCAATGCATCCAGGTCACGTTGGCGGGTGGCCATCCCTTGTCTCTCTGCTTCTACTTGCCTTCTCTGTTGCTCCAATGCACGACGGGCTACATCTAGGTCTCTAACACGTTCCGCCGCGTTTTCCGGAGTTATGACGGTGGCTAGAACGGTTGGGTCCAGAATCAAGTTGTTGTTGAATAGGGCCGGGTGTTGCGGGTTTGAAGGACCCGCCCCTGGCGTCCGGTTTGCCAGATATCCGAACATGTTTGCCTGCAACTCGCTGTCCGCCGCGTGGCTGGTAACCGATGCCGATTCTCCGTCAACTCGGGCGAGACCCGGGTTTCCGTCAACCGGACCTTGCTGCTGGGCCACTGCTGGTGCTGTTCCGACTGTGGCCGCGGTCACGTTTCCCTGATTAAGATTGATCGCTGGGGCCGTGTAAACCGCAACCTGGCGCGTAATGCTTGGCGCAGATTCGTACTCTTCCTCTTCGCTGTTATTTTCCTCGTACCGGTTCTCCAGCAGATGCATGATGGACTCGGTATCATCCTCTCTCATGACCCGGCCACGCGGGGTCCATGCCAGCTCCTCCGGCTGTTCCCTCTTCGTGGGGGGCTCTTCTGTCGGATCTACCGTCCCGACCGATTCTTCTCCATCTGATTGAACGTGGGTAGCTTCCCCTGACACAGAATCAAATCCGAAATCGTCAGGGATTGAACCGGACGTACGTACCATGCCGATGAAGACGTTGATCTGGCCGATTGTCACGACAGATCCGGATTCGAGCAGATCCGACTCTGGCCTCCAGCCGGAATCGTCCACCATCTTCTCTCCTTTGAGGTCGGTGTAGATCTCGCCGATGACAAGGTTCTCCATGTTCTTCCGAGCTTCTCCCGTGATGTAAACACCCTTGGACGTAGGCCCCACGGTGGGCGCCAACTGTCGTGGGATAATCACGGCAGACGTTACCGGGGGTAACTTATCTTGGGGCAATTCGACTCTGGTGTTTGGGAGAGGGTTTAGCTCAAGGGAAAACATGATGATATGCGATCTGGTAGCCGGCAATCAAGTCGCCGAGTCACCGATCTAGATATATTAACTCAACTCTCGTATTACACTGGATACTCGATACATAGCGATATTGTTCAAACTCTTGGATCTCTCTCGTCTAACCCTAGGGGTCGGCTTATATAATATCCGGACCCCCTGGCCTACTCTCCAAGGCGTACTCTGAATCCTACCCGGACACTGCTTACAAACCCTAAACTTCCTTATCGGAACCCACAATCCAGGTTACGAGGCCTACGTTCTTGGGCCTTCTAGAAACTCCTTTATCTTAAGCCGAGTCTTGTGCAGCGTCCTTTGGGTCGAGTTACTCCTTGGCGTTGACCTACCGGGTTATCATCCCTCCATCACACCTCCTGACGGCACCTGTTCTGTGAGTCGGGAACAAGATCCGTGTACGTCCATCACTTGTCCCGGTCACGCCCTAAGTTTTCTCCAAATCATTGACTCACACGCAGATGGAAAGATCAAACTACGTGACTCATGGACGTGGCCAAGCAAGTTAGTTGGTCTAGCGCGGTCTGTTAGGCCCCGCGTGTGGTTGCACGCTCAGTCTTGGCTTCGAAGGTGAGAACTCGCTCCTAGGGGCATGAACAGGAAAACACGCCACAACCCATTGTGGCCTCACATCCATGCCAGTATTTAGTCAAGTTATCAAAGATAATTCAAAATACAACAACCTGACAAAGTAGATTCACGTATTGACCAGATTCATCAACCGGATGGATCAGATCACAACTAGGCATGGCTAAGCAAGACTCATAGGGTTTAGCGGAGCGCGCACAAACAAACCTATAGCTGCTAGGTGCAGTGGATCAGGATATCTAGGTTACGCAGTAAGTATAGGAGAACTCTATCTAAGACCATAAATACTTTGAACCGCATGCAATATACGAGATCCAAAACACTTCGAAAACCATATATGAGCAGATAAGAGGTTATGCTTGCCTTGGTTATAAGAAAATCAGATAAAGTCTTCAGGAATAAGTGCTTGACTTGTCGGTTAAGATCAAGTATTCACCATTGGAGCTGTTGGCCTTCTCTTCGGAGTCGGATTCAGGAGTGCGGAGGCACGGATGACAACACACGGCAAGGTCGGTAGGCGGTGAATTCCGGCGCGGCGACGTTCGGCCGGTGTTGGGGAAGACGATGACGGGGACCCCAAATTCGACCATCCTGGCCGGATTCCTGTGGCTATGAGGGACAAAGAAGGAGGGTGGGGCTTCCTGCGAGCTCAGCGGCCGAAAGGAGAAGTTGAACAGCGGCGCACAGCGGCGCATCCGTGCGGCTAGGGTTTGCTCTTCGGGGCAGAATGAGACAGGGAAATAGGGCTGTGAGGAAGAGAGAGGAGTCACGACATCCTTGCGCCTTATCTCTGCGAGCAGGGGGCACAACCAGGACGTGGCGCGGTGGCTCCCTACACGCAGCTGCCTGCTGCTTTCTGTCCGGAGGAGGAAGAAGAAAGGAATAGAAAAGAAATTGCAGAAACCCCCTAAGCTTCAGAGAATTAGCAAGTAGGTCCTTTTCTCTAAAAAACAAGGACAGAAAACATTGTTTTGAGGACCTTTTTGTAAACAGAAAATTTGGCAAAAATATTTTTTGGAAAGCTTATAACATTTCCAACAAAACCATGTGTTTGTTTGGTGTATTTGAAATATTTTCCAACACAAATATTTGGGAACCAAAATAGGTACTATTTGTGGGAGTTTCTCAAACCATTTAAATTGTTTCAAAACATGGTTTAAATTTTTGTTTCATGCATGTATGAGATGAACACAACACCACACACTTTGTTAGCAAAATTGGGATGTTACATTTCTCTGCCGTACGGTACCAAAACCTGTTGTTTCTCTGCCGTGAGCTAGTGTGTGCTGCCGTGAGCTGTTCAAAGTAGTTTTTCTTCTAGATTTTTTCTGTTTTCCCTTTGTTTTCCTGTTTTCATCACTAGGAACAATACATCCACTCTTTGTGAACCATAGCCACAGCCTTTCTACATCATTCAAATAGGAACTTGCCCACAAGTATAGCTATTTTGTGCTCTGACAGGTTGCTCATATTTCATCACCACCATTGTGTTCACTTGTGTTTGGTTAATTGTTGCTCCTAGCTTCGTGTAAGGCCATTGGAAAAATACAAAAAAAAAATGGAAAATCAAAAAGTATAAAAAAAAGAGAAAAGAGAAAAGAGAAAAAGAGAAAGTGCAAAAAGGCCATATCATTACTATTGTTTACTAGTTGAGCTTGCCATTGTGACACTTGGTTTTTCATTGAGCAATCTTGTGCCTGTCAATTAAGAGCCTAGCTAGTGACTTTCTAGTGCATTGCAAAATTCATCCACATATTGCATTGCCACATTTGTCTCCATATTGTGTGAGTTTCCTTGGGTATTTTTTTATATCTTCACAAGACAGCAAATAGGATTGTTACTTTGGTGATTGTTAGGTATCCATACCAAGCTCCACTAAATAACCTTGTTTACCTTTGTGAGAGTTAAAAACCTGGGTATTCTCTTATTCACACCAAAGTACTTTAATTGCCTCTACTTGTGGTAAGTATCTCTATTCACTTTGGAGTGGTAAGATATCCTATTGTCTTGCTAGATTTTGAGTGAGTTGTGAGAGAGCACCACAACCTATACTTGTTTTATTTTCACTAACCTTCTAATGGATCCTTCTAGTGGTGATCTTGTGCAGCAAAAGAAGGACCAAACTGAGGGAGTGAATTGGAGGGAGTATGAGGCATTAAGACATGTGTTGACAAATCAATTGACCAACAATGAGAAATATTTCAAGGAATATGTGGATGGTGCTTGTGATCCTTTATATGAAACTGTCCATAACATGGAGAAAAAGGTGGGAGACACCCATACTTTGGCCGAGACCAATAGTGCTAAATTGCAAACAATGCAAGATTCTATTGATGCCTTCAATCATACTATGACTGATCTTCAAAGATTAATTAAAGCTCGGTTGCCACCTATTGATGATGACAATGCTAGTGTCCATAGTGATGCCAATAATGAGGAGGAGCCTAATGTTGGCCGTGGAGCTAGAGGAGAAAGAGGCCGAGGAGGTGTTCTAGGCCGAGTTAGGCGTGTGCCCATACCAATTGCTCATGAAAATAGAGAGGATGGATTGGGTAAGCCCAAATTTTCTATTCCAGCTTTCAGCTTTGATAATATTGATGTGGAGGAATATTTGCTATGGGAGTTGAAAATAGAAAAATTGTGGAGATTGCATGACTACAATGAGGATAGAAAGATCAAGTTGGCATCTTCTGAGTTTGATGGATATGCTCTTAGATGGTGGGATAATCTAGTGAGAAAGAGACATGATGATGGTGAGTTGCCCATTGTCACTTGGAACACCACGAAGAGGCTCATGAGAGAAAGATTTGTACCACCCAATTACATAAGGCAACAATTTGACAAATTACAACAATTGAGGCAAGGTACCAAGACAGTTGATGCTTATTATCAAGAGATGGAATTAATCATGCAAAGGGCTCGTGATAAGGGGTGGCCCAATCTTCTCAGTGAACTCACAGATACTCCAGTATGATAACTAGTGCGCCACTAAGAACTCTCCCGGCTGATCCCTGATGCCAATGCAAAAGATAGCAACCCCAAGGATATTCTCAACTCCACACTCTTGCACAAGTAATCCACCGACTACAAGTGGTTCTGTACCGTCTTATTCCCAGTGGAACAGCAGGTATCACGTAAAGTTTGCAGATGAACTTCCAGATGAAAGGCTTACAAGCAGTTTCAATCTAGAGGTCTAGGGTTTATGTTTTAACGTAGTCTACCCTCTCCTATGCGCCCCAAGGGGTATATAAGAGGGGGGGTGCGGCCACAAGGCTCCCCTTGCGCAAGCACCTAACCTAATTGGACTAGGACTCCTACTAGGACACCAAAATAGATACAAACCGACCCCCACACAAGGGGTGCGGCCAAATTGGTATACAAACCAATCCTAATTGAACTAGGTCTTGTATATGGCGCATTGATGCTCCTTGTGGGCGCCCTCCTCTTGCCTTGTTCATGTATGAGTGTGGAATAACATAATTGGATTGTTTTCCACACTTGGTGCATTTGATCTTGTGGAGGCACCATCCCCTTATCATGATAACAATTGTTATTTGTTGTTTTCACCATGCTAGCACTTGTTTTCCATCTCCTCTTGAAGTCCATGCTCATCCTTGTGTAGCTCCTCTCCATGATCTCCATTCATGTTTGTGTTATCAACAAACCTAAGAATACATAAATGCAAAGATTTAGGTAGTATAAAGCTCTCACAATTATCAACATTATATTCAAGTAGGAGTGAATTCACCTGTTGTTGTAATAGCTTGGTTCTTGATCTTGTCATTGGACCAATTCTAACTTCATTAGCTTTGATAGGAGGATCTTCATGTTCAACAATAGGTGGAAAGCTAGGGATGTCCTCATCATCCTCCCCCTCTTGAAAAGGCATCGACCTCGATGCTAATCATCTCCATGGTAAGGTGTCAAATCAGCCACATTAAAAGAATTACTAACACCAAACTCATCAATTGGGAGGTCAATCTTGTATGCATTATCATTGATCCTTGAAATAACTTTGTAAGGACCAGCTCCTCTAGGCATCAACTTGGACTTTCTCAATGTTGGAAATCTATCTTTTCTGAAGTGTACCCAAACCATATCTCCTGGCCGAAATATAAGTTCCTTTCTCTTCTTGTTTACTCTTTCAGCCACATGTTTTCCTTTCTTCTCAATTGCTTCTTTTGTTTTCTCATGAATCTTCTTCACAAAATCAGCCCTCTTTGAAGCCTCCATATTAACTCTCTCATGTAAAGGGAGTGGTAATAAATCAAGAGGAGTAATTGGCTTGAAACCATACACCACCTCAAAAGGACATAATTGAGTAGTTGAATGCACAGCTCTATTGTAAGCAAATTCCACATGTGGCAAACACTCCTCCCACTCCTTCAAATTCTTTTTGATCATACCTCTTAGCAATGTGGACAATGTTCTATTAACCACCTCGGTTTGTCCATCAGTTTGGGGGTGGCAAGTAGTAGAAAATAATAACTTGGTGCCAAGCTTACCCCAAAGTGTTTTCCAAAAGTAACTCATGAACTTGACATCTCTATCTGAAACTATAGTCCTTGGAACTCCATGCAATCTCACAATCTCTCTAAAGAACAAATTGGCAATGTGAGAAGCATCATCACTCTTGTGGCATGAAATAAAGTGAGCCATCTTTGAAAATCTATCCACAACCACAAAGATAGAATCATGTCCTCTTTTTGTTCTTGGCAATCCCAACACGAAATCCATACTAATATCTTCCCATGGTGTACTTGGTGATGGCAATGGTGTATAATCCATGGGGCTTCAATTTTGATTTGGATTTGTTGCAAGTAATACATCTTTGCACCAATCTATAGACATCTCTTCTCATATGTGCCCAATAGAAATTTTCTGCTAACATCAACAATGTTTTCTCTCTTCCAAAGTGTCCCATCAATCCTCCACTATGAGATTCCTGGATCAAAAATAAACGCAAAGAACACTCGGGAATACACAATTTGTTAGCTCTAAACAAGTACCCATCATGTATATGAAATTTGTCCCATGCTTTAGTGTTAACACATTTATTAAATGGCATGGAAAATTCATTATCTTCATCATATAAATCTCTAATACCCTCCAAACCCGAAACCTTGATTTCTAAATTTGAGAGTAACATATTTTTCCTTGACAAAGCATCAGCAACTACATTATCCAATCCCTTTTATGTTTTATAATGTATGGAAAAGATTCAATGAATTCAACCCACTTAGCATGTCTCTTATTCAAATTACTTTGGCACTTTAGAAATTTCAATGCTTCATGATCACTATGAATAATAAATTCTTTAGGCCATAAATAATGTTTCCATACTTCTAAAACTCTCACAAGTGCATATAATTCTTTATCATAAACAGAATAATTCAATTGTGCACCCATTCAATTTTTCAGAAAAATAGGCAATAGGTTTCTTTTCTTGCATGAGCACACCTCCAATACCTATGCCACTAGCATCACATTCAATCTCAAATTGTTTATCAAAATTTGGAAGCATAAGCAATGGGGCCGAAATCAATTTCTCTTTCAAAGTATCAAAAGCAATATCTTGTGAAACACCCCATTCAAAATTAACACCTTTCTTAGTTAGATCATTCAAAGGGGCAGCAATTGTACTAAAATTAGGCACAAATCTTCTATAGAAACTAGCAAGCCCATTAAAACTTCTAACTTGACTCACATTAGTTGGAATTGGCCAATTTCGAATAGCTTCAATTTTAGATTGATCAACTTCAATTCCATGCTTAGAAACAACATAACCAAGAAATATTACTTTATCTTTGCAAAAAGTGCACTTCTCAAGATTACCATACAATTTATTATTTCTTAGCACTTGCAAAACTTGTCTAATGTGATCCATGTGGTCATGTTCATTGTGGCTATATATGAGAATATCATCAAAATAAACTACCACAAATCTACCAATAAAGTCTCTCAAAATATGGTTCATTAAACTTGACTCACATTAGTTGGAATTGGCCAATTTCGAATAGCTTCAATTTTAGATTGATCAACTTCAATTCCATGCTTAGAAACAACATAACCAAGAAATATTACTTTATCTTTGCAAAAAGTGCACTTCTCAAGATTACCATACAATTTATTATTTCTTAGCACTTGCAAAACTTGTCTAATGTGATCCATGTGGTCATGTTCATTGTGGCTATATAAAGAATATCATCAAAATAAACTACCACAAATCTACCAATAAAGTCTCTACAAAATATGGTTCATTAATCTCATGAAAGTACTAGGTGCATTAGTTAGACCAAAGGGCATTACTAACCACTCATATAAACCAAATTTTGTCTTAAAAGCAGTTTTCCATTCATCTCCCTCTTTCATTCTTATTTGATGGTATCCACTACGCAAATCAATTTTAGAGAAAAGAGTAGCACCACTTAATTCATCTAACATGTCATCTAAACGTGGTATAGGATGACGATAACGAATAGTGATGTTATTAATTGCTCTACAATCTACACACATGCGCCAAGTACCATCTTTCTTAGGAACCAAAATAACGGGAACGGCACAAGGAGATAGACTAACCCGAATATAACCTTTGTCCAATAGTTCTTGGACTTGCTTTTGGATCTCCTTTGTTTCTTGTGGATTGGTTCTATAAGGGGCTCGGTTTGGGAGAGATGCTCCCGGGATCAAATCAATTTGATGTTCAATTCCTCTCAATGGTGGCAATCCCGAGGGCACATCTTGTGGAAAAACATCCTCAAAATCCTGCAAAACATTAGAAACACCAAGAGGAATAGGGGTCATGTCATTAGAAACCAAAATCTCTCCCTTGTGAATAAGCACAATAGGGACTAGTGAAGGATCATCCCTAAATTCCCTCAAATCCTCTTTAGTGGCTAACATGCATAATAGGTTCTCTCTCTTTTTACCACTCGAATTGGTTTTGCTATCACTCCCCATGGCTTGTAGTTTTGGTGTTCCCTCATCCCTCTCTCTTTCTTTTTCCACTTTCCTCTCAATTTTGGATTGGGACTCTTGTAGAATTTGTTGTGGAGTCATAGGCCTCAAAATAATAGTCTTCCCATGATGATATAGCTCATATGTATTTGCTCTTCCTTCATGCTTCACACTTCTATCAAATTGCCAAGGTCTTCCCAATAATAAGTGGCAAACTGTCATGGGCACCACATCAAACTCAATAATATCTTTATAAGGTCCAATTTGGAACTCCACTCTCACCATATAAGAAACCTTCATTTGTCCCGTGCTACTCAACCATTGGATATGATAAGGAGAAGGATGTGGTATATATTTCAAGTTGAGCTTTGCACATAGATCTTTGCTAGCCAAATTTCTGCAACTTCCTCCATCAATAATGACTTTGCAAGCCATGTTAGGACCAATAATAGCTTTGGTTTGGAACAAATTGCACCTTTGATGTTCAGGAGTAGGCACCACACTCAATGAATTTTGGGTGCAAACAATAGATGGCATAGTAGTAGCATAAGCATCCAAAGGAGAATCACTCAAATAGCCATCATCATCATCAATATCATTAGGATCAACATCATCACCTGTCTCATACTCATTGTTCTCATTGATCACCACACTTTTGTATTTGGACAATCCCTCTTAAAGTGCCCTTTTCCTCCACATGTGTGACATGAAATATCTCTTGTTCTTGATGTAGAAGCACTTGAACCCGTGGTACTCACACTTGGTTGTGATGGTTTCTTTGCAATTGAAGAACTAGGCTCGGGTTTAGAAGAAGAAGCACCTCGAAAACTTGAAGATGGTGGTGGTGGAGGAGGTGCACTAGGCATAGAAGATGATCTCATAGGAAATCTAGCCCTTGTTCTATTAGTAATTTTTGCCTCCTCAAGGATATGTGCTTCGGCCTCCCTTGCATGGTGTAATAGCTCATGGATATTTTGGTATTGATGATGCCTCACAATGCCTTTGATTTTGTAGTTCAAACCCGAAAGGAATCTTTGCATTGTTTGCTCCAATTGTTCTCTCACACGTGCCCTTTGCATAATTAGCTCCATCTCTTGATAATAAGCATCAACACTCATAGTTCCTTGCCTCAATTGTTGCAATTGATCAAATTGTTGCCTTATGTAATTGGGTGGAACAAATCTATCTCTCATGATCCTCTTCATGTTGTTCCAAGTGACAATGGGCAATTCTCCATCTTCTTGTCTCTTCCTCAAAAGCTCATCCCACCATCTAAGAGCATAACCATCAAACTCACTTGAAGCCAATTTGATCTTTCTATCCTCATTGTACTCATGCATTCTCCATAATTTTTCCATCTTCAACTCCCATAGCAAGTATTCTTCCACATCCATATTATCAAAGCTAAATGATGGAATAGAAAATTTAGGCTTACTCAAACCATCTTCTCTAGGATTAGCTTGCACCACATTGTTTGGCATTCTTCTTTCTCCAAAATTTTGGTTTCGGCCATTATATCCTCCTAGGCCTCTTTCCTCTCTATTTCGGCCATGAACTTGATTTCTTGCACCAATAGCTTCCACTCCATTATTAGCATCACTATGGACACTAGCATTGTCATCATCAATAAGAGGCATTCTTGTTTGAATCATGGTTTGAAGTCCAGCAAGGGTAGTAGTCATTTGAGCAATAGAATCATGAATTGATCTCACTTCCCCTCCATTAGTCTCGGCCAATTTGTGTGTGGCCTCCATCTTGGTCTCCATAGCTTGGAGAGCCTCATATAAGGGATCACATGCATCTTGAACAAATTGTTTGAGTCCATTATGATTGTCCAATATCTCCTTTGCCAAAACATCTCTAAGAGCCTCATACTCTCTCCAATTAACTCCCTCCTTATGGTCCTTCTTTTGCTGCACAAGATCACCACTAGAAAGATCCATTAGTAGGTTAGTGTAATAGAAACAAGTATAGGTTGTGGTGCCTCTCACAACTCACTCAAAAATCTAGCAAGACAATAGGATATCTTACCACTCCAAAGTGAATAGAGATACTTACCACAAGTAGAGGCAATTAAAGTACTTTGGTGTGAAGAAGAGAATACCCAGGTTTTTAACTCTCACAAAAGCAAACAAGGTTATTTAGTGGGGCTTGGTATGGATACCTAACAATCACCAAAGTAACAATCCTATTTGCTGTCTTAGTGAAGATATAAAATACCCAAGGAAACTCACACAATGGAGACAAATGTGGCAATGCAATATATGGATGAGTTTTGCAATGCACTAGAAAGTCACTAGCTAGGCTCTTATTGACAGGCACAAGATTGCTCAATGAAAAACCAAGTGTCACAATGGCAAGCTCAACTAGTAAACAATAGCAATGATATGGCCTTTTAGCACTTTCTCTTTTCTCTTTTTTTTTTTTATACTTTTTGCTTTTTCTATTTTTTTTGAATTTTTCAATGGCCTTACACTAAGCTAGGAGCAACAAATAACCAAACACAAGTGAACACAATGGTGGTGAAAAATGAGCAGCCTGTCAGAGCACAAAATAGCTATACTTGTGGGAAAGTTCCTATTAATATGCTGTAGAAAGGCTGTGGCTAAGGTTCACAAGGTATGGATATGAAGGTCCTAGTGAGAAAACGAGGAAAAACAAAAAAAAAATCTATGTGAAAAAAAAAAAACTAGCTAGCAAAGCTCACGGCAGCACTTAACCCTCACGGCAGGAAAACAGCTCAATTTGGAGCCACGGCAGAGCGTACGGCAGCGAAAACAGTGAAAAACTGTGCCCGGCAGAGGATCACAGCTCACGGCAGCAATAGCTCCTCACGGCAGAAAAGACAGCGGTTTTGGTACCGCGGCAGAGCAAAACGGCAGAGAAACGCGCAGAAATCGTACCGCGGCAGCGCACAGCACACCAAACAGCCAAAAGATAAACGCGTTACAGCGATTTCCGTAGTGCGCGCGGTTACCAGCTCACGGCAGCAGCAGTACGGGGCGGCAGCGATTTTGCGTGGAAACGGTACCGCGGCAGAGCACTAGTGGCTCGGTGGTAAGCAGCGATGCGGCGCGGTTGGTGATTTTGTAAGCGCGCGCTGGAGCAAACCGAGTGCGAGTAGGGCACGGTAGCGGTGTAGTGGCGGCAGCGATTTGCGGGAAAACGTGTACCGTGGCAGCGCGCGGTGCGATGGATGGTAAGTGAGCTGCGGGTTGCGGTGGGTGGTTTGGTAAGCGCGATATGGGGATGAATCCGATGGCAGGTAGGGATCCGATCACGGCAGGGAATCGAGCAAAACCGTGCCGCGGTAGGAAAGGGAGGTGGAATCGGATTGGATGGAATATGAGGGGTGTGCAGCGGATATTTTTGTAGTTTTTTGATAAATTTCGACCAGGGGAACAAAGAACCCTAACCCTAGCCGAAAATAAGAGATCTAAAAACAGAAAAAAGTAACACAAAATCTAGCACGAAAACAGCAAAAGTAATGAAACTAAGGTGATTATCTAAGGCTATGGCAATGTCTAGAACTATTTTTGTGGGGCAATTTTCTGGATAGGAAATAAAAACACTCAAAACTAAAGGAAATTATGATAGCTCACCGAGGCAACCTGTAAATCTGATACCAAGATGATAAGGGGTGGCCCAATCTTCTCAGTGAACTCACAGATACTCCAGTATGATAACTAGTGCGCCACTAAGAACTCTCCCGGCTGATCCCTGATGCCAATGCAAAAGATAGCAACCCCAAGGATATTCTCAACTCCACACTCTTGCACAAGTAATCCACCGACTACAAGTGGTTCTGTACCGTCTTATTCCCAGTGGAACAGCAGGTATCACGTAAAGTTTGCAGATGAACTTCCAGATGAAAGGCTTACAAGCAGTTTCAATCTAGAGGTCTAGGGTTTATGTTTTAACGTAGTCTACCCTCTCCTATGCGCCTCAAGGGGTATATAAGAGGGGGGGGTGCGGCCACAAGGCTCCCCTTGCGCAAGCACCTAACCTAATTGGACTAGGACTCCTACTAGGACACCAAAATAGATACAAACCGACCCCCACACAAGGGGTGCGGCCAAATTGGTATACAAACCAATCCTAATTGAACTAGGTCTTGTATATGGCGCATTGATGCTCCTGGTGGGCGCCCTCCTCTTGCCTTGTTCATGTATGAGTGTGGAATAACATAATTGGATTGTTTTCCACACTTGGTGCATTTGATCTTGTGGAGGCACCATCCCCTTATCATGATAACAATTGTTATTTGTTGTTTTCACCATGCTAGCACTTGTTTTCCATCTCCTCTTGAAGTCCATGCTCATCCTTGTGTAGCTCCTCTCCATGATCTCCATTCATGTTTGTGTTATCAACAAACCTAAGAATACATAAATGCAAAGATTTAGGTAGTATAAAGCTCTCACAATTATCAACATTATATTCAAGTAGGAGTGAATTCACCTGTTGTTGTAATAGCTTGGTTCTTGATCTTGTCATTGGACCAATTCTAAGTTCATTAGCTTTGATAGGAGGATCTTCATGTTCAACAATAGGTGGAAAGCTAGGGCACAAAAGCAAACAAGGTTATTTAGTGTACTTTGGTCTTATCTTCATGCTCTGATACCAAGATGATAAGGGGTGTGATACGGCAGGGAAACAACCAAAACTGTGCCGCGGTAGGGAAATAGAGGTGGACTCGGATTGGGTGCTATTTGGTGGATCGGAAGCGAATTTTTTTTGTTGATTTTTGATAAGTTTCGACCAGGGGAAAAAGGAACCCTAACCCTAGCCGAAAATAAGTGATCTAAAAACAGAAAAAGGTAACACAAAATCTAACACGATGACAGCAAAAGTAATGAAACTAAGGTGATATCTAGGCTATGGCAATGACTAGAACTATTTTTGTGGGGCAATTTTCTGGATAGGAAATAAAAAACACTCAAATCTAAAGGGAAATTTGATAGCTCACCGAGGCAACCTGGCTCTGATACCAAGATGATAAGGGGTGGCCCAATCTTCTCAGTGAACTCACAGATACTCCAGTATGATAACTAGTGCGCCACTAAGAACTCTCCCGGCTGATCCCTGATGCCAATGCAAAAGATAGCAACCCCAAGGATATTCTCAACTCCACACTCTTGCACAAGTAATCCACCGACTACAAGTGGTTCTGTACCGTCTTATTCCCAGTGGAACAGCAGGTATCACGTAAAGTTTGCAGATGAACTTCCAGATGAAAGGCTTACAAGCAGTTTCAATCTAGAGGTCTAGGGTTTATGTTTTAACGTAGTCTACCCTCTCCTATGCGCCCCAAGGGGTATATAAGAGGGGGGGTGCGGCCACAAGGCTCCCCTTGCGCAAGCACCTAACCTAATTGGACTAGGACTCCTACTAGGACACCAAAATAGATACAAACCGACCCCCACACAAGGGGTGCGGCCAAATTGGTATACAAACCAATCCTAATTGAACTAGGTCTTGTATATGGCGCATTGATGCTCCTTGTGGGCGCCCTCCTCTTGCCTTGTTCATGTATGAGTGTGGAATAACATAATTGGATTGTTTTCCACACTTGGTGCATTTGATCTTGTGGAGGCACCATCCCCTTATCATGATAACAATTGTTATTTGTTGTTTTCACCATGCTAGCACTTGTTTTCCATCTCCTCTTGAAGTCCATGCTCATCCTTGTGTAGCTCCTCTCCATGATCTCCATTCATGTTTGTGTTATCAACAAACCTAAGAATACATAAATGCAAAGATTTAGGTAGTATAAAGCTCTCACAATTATCAACATTATATTCAAGTAGGAGTGAATTCACCTGTTGTTGTAATAGCTTGGTTCTTGATCTTGTCATTGGACCAATTCTAACTTCATTAGCTTTGATAGGAGGATCTTCATGTTCAACAATAGGTGGAAAGCTAGGGATGTCCTCATCAGCTCGTGTGAGAGAGCAAGGAGAGCAAACAATGCAAAAATTCCTTTCAGGTTTACATTATAAAATCAAGGGCATTGTGAGGCATTATCAATATAATGATATGCATGATTTGTTACATCATGCTAGGGAGGCCGAATCACATCTCAATGAGGAGACACAAATTTCAGCAAGGACCAAGAGTAGATTTCCATTGAGATCTTCTACTACTCCTAGTATACCACCACCACCACCACCTCCATCATCAAGTTTTCGAGGTGCTCCATCATCCAAAACCGAGACTAGTGTGTCTAATGCAAGGAAATCAACACAACCAGCAGCAAGTGCCTCGGGTTCTAGTGCTTCTACTACAAGAAATAGAGATATTACATGTCACACATGTGGAGGCAAGGGCCACTTCAAGAGGGATTGTCCAAATACAAAAGTGATGGTGATCAATGAGAATAATGAGTATGAGACAGGTGATGATGTGGATCCTAATGATATTGATGATGATGATGTATATTTGAGTGATTCTCCATTGGATGCTTATGCTACTACCATGCCATCTATTGTGTGCACCCAAAATTCCTTGAGTGTGGTGCCTAGTCCTGAAAATCAAAGGTGCAATTTGTTTCAAACCAAGGCTATCATTTGTCCTAATATGGCTTGCAAAGTCATTATTGATGGAGGAAGTTGTAGGAATTTGGCTAGCAAAGATCTATGTGCCAAGCTCAACTTGAAATATTTACCACATCCTTCTCCTTATCATATACAATGGTTGAGTAGCACGGGACAAATGAAGGTTTCTTATATGGTGAGAGTGGAATTTCAAATTGGACCTTACAAGGATACTATTGAGTTTGATGTGGTGCCCATGACAGTTTGCCACTTATTATTGAGAAGACCTTGGCAATTTGATAGAAGTGTGAAGCATGAAGGAAGAGCAAATACTTATGAGTTACATCATCATGGGAAGACCATTATTTTGAGACCTATGACTCCACAACAAATTATAAATGAGGCCCAATCCAAAATTAATATGAGAGTGGAAAAAGAGAGAGAGAGGGATGAGGGAACACCAAAAATACAAGCCATGGGGAGTGATAGTACAACCAATTCAAGTGGTAAAAAGAGAGAGAACCTATTATGCATGTTAGCCACTAAAGAGGATTTGAGGGAATTTAGGGATGATCCTTCGTTAGTCCCTATTGTGCTTATTCACAAGGGAGAGATTTTGGTTTCTAATGACATGACCCCTATTCCTCTTGGTGTTTCTAATGTTTTGCAGGATTTTGAGGATGTTTTTCCACAAGATGTGCCTTCGGGATTACCACCTTTGAGAGGTATTGAGCATCAAATCGATTTAATTCCCGGAGCATCTCTTCCAAACCGAGCTCCTTATAGAACCAATCCACAAGAAACAAAGGAGATACAAAGGCAAGTACAAGAACTACTAGACAAAGGTTATATTCGGGTTAGTCTTTCTCCTTGTGACGTTCCCGTTATTTTGGTTCCTAAGAAAGATGGTACTTGGCGCATGTGTGTAGATTGTAGAGCAATTAATAACATCACTATTCATTATCGTCATCCTATACCACGTTTAGATGACATGTTAGATGAATTAAGTGGTGCTACTCTTTTCTCTAAAATTGATTTGCGTAGTGGATACCATCAAATAAGAATGAAAGAGGGACATGAATGGAAAACTGCTTTTAAGACAAAATTTGGTTTATATGAGTGGTTAGTAATGCCTTTTGGTTTAACTAATGCACCTAGTACTTTCATGAGATTAATGAACCATATTTTGAGAGACTTTATTGGTAGATTTGTGGTAGTTTATTTTGATGATATTCTCATATATAGCCACAATGAACATGAACACATTGATCATATTAGACAAGTTTTGCAAGTGCTAAGAAATAATAAATTGTATGGTAATCTTGAGAAGTGCAACTTTTGCAAAGATAAGGTCATATTTCTTGGTTATGTTGTTTCTAAGCATGGTATTGAAGTTGATACATCAAAAATTGAAGCTATTCAAAATTGGCCAATTCCAACTAATGTGAGTCAAGTTAGAAGTTTTAATGTGATTGCTAGTTTCTAGAGAAGATTTGTGCCTAATTTTAGTACAATTGCTGCCCCTTTAAATGATCTAACTAAAAAGGGTGTCAATTTCGAGTGGGGTGTTTCTCAAGATATTGCTTTTGATACTTTAAAAGAGAAGTTGATTTCGGCCCCATTACTTATGCTTCCAAATTTTGATAAAAAATTTGAGATTGAGTGTGATGCTAGTGGCATAGGTATTGGAGGTGTGCTCATGCAAGAAAAGAAACCTATTGCCTATTTTTCTGAAAAATTAAATGGTGTACAATTGAATTATTCTGTTTATGATAAGGAATTATATGCACTTGTGAGAGTTTTAGAGGTGTGGAAACATTATTTGTGGCCTAAAGAGTTTATTATACATAGTGATCATGAAGCATTGAAATTTTTAAAGTGCCAAAATAATTTGAATAAGAGACATGCTAAATGGGTTGAGTTCATTGAATCTTTTCCATACATTATAAAACATAAAAAGGGATTGGATAATGTAGTTGCTGATGCTTTGTCAAGAAAGAATATGTTACTCTCAAATTTAGAAATTAAGGTTTCGGGTTTGGAGGGTATTAGAGACTTATATGATGAAAATAAAGAATTTTCTAGGCCATTTAATAAATGTGTTAATACTAAAGCATGGGAAAAAATTCATATACATGATGGGTACTTGTTTAGAGCTAACAAATTGTGTATTCCCGAGTGTTCCTTGCGTTTATTTTTGATCCAGGAATCTCATAGTGGAGGATTGATGGGACACTTTGGAAGAGAGAAGACATTGTTGATGTTGGCTGAAAATTTATATTGGGCACATATGAGAAGAGATGTGTATAGATTGGTGCAAAGATGCATTACTTGCAATGATAGGGACATAATAGAGGTCCATGAGGTTCATTCATGCTTGAGTTGGAAAGAAATATTAAGCCTCACTGATGTTTATTATAAGCTGAATTCTTTCCTAACAAATAGTGTTTGTGTTTATGAGAATGTTATACTACCTAAGCCTATGAACTTATGTATGATTAGGTTTATTAATAACACAAACATGGATGGAGAAGAGGAAGCAAGGAGCAAGAGGAGGAAGCGTGGAAAACAACAACAAGGAATAAATGTTTCAGTTCGGACTGCCAGGAGTCCCGAATTTGAAATAGTCATGGATTCTTCATACGGGCTCCAAATACAGCAAATAAGCACTCTACGGAGGGAATTTGATGAGCTTTCCAATGGATCCGGCCCCATCAAGAAATTCGACTCGTGCAAGCCGTGATGACCAAAACAAGCCACGAATAGTTTTCTGCCAGTTTCCAAAACGAGTCCAATTGGTCTGTATACCAATATGGCCGCACCCCTTTGTGTGTGGGGTCGGTTTGTATCCATATGTGTTAGGAAATAGGAGTCCTAGTCGAGTAGGAGAGGGATTGCTTGCGCAAGGAGCTTGTGGCCGCACCCCTCCCTCATATATAGCTACCACCTGCGTGTGGAATAGATTAGACTACGTTAAAACCAAAAACCCTAGACCTCTAGATTGAAACTGCTTGTAAGCCTTTCATCTGGAAGTTCATCTGCAAACTTTACGTGATACCTGCTGTTCCACTTGGAATAAGACGGTACAGAACCACTTGTAGTCGGTGGATTACTGGTGCAAGAGTGTGGAGTTGAGAATATCCATTGGGTTGCTATCTTTTGCATTGGCATCAGGGATCAGCCGGAGAGTTCTTAGTAGCGCACTAGTTATCAATTCAGAACTTATCTGTGAGTTCACTGAGAAGATTGGGCCACCCCTTATCATCTTGGTATCAGATTTACAGGTTGCCTCGGTGAGCTATCAAATTTCCCTTTAGATTTGAGTGTTTTTTATTACCTATCCAGAAAATTGCCCCACAAAAAAATAGAGTAGTTCATTGCCAGAGCCTAGATCATCCCCAATTTGCAATCCCTTGTTGCTGTTCGTGTTGATTTTGTGTTTCTTTTTTTCCTTTTGTGTCTTCAATTTTCGAGTTAGGGTTAGGGTTCATCGTGTTCATCTTTTGTCTAGATCTGTACTGAAAATCTCACCAAAATTTTTGCCTAAATCTGCTGCGTATTGCCCTAGCCACCATCGGATTCCTTGCTGGGATCGGATTGGGCAACAATTTTCACCTGCCGCTCTTTCCAATCATTGCCAATCGCTCGTTCTTTGTCCCTATTTGCTGCAGATCCACGCGCACATCTCCAACGTTGGAATCCGTGGCGCGCACTCCTTGTCAAAACCATCTCACCGTGGCCGCGCCAACCACACGCCGACAGACGGAGCCGATCCGTTCCGAGCGCGCGTCCGGAAATCGCGTCGCCGCATTAACTGCGTCAAGCGCGGACTCCTCGGATCCAATCGAGGCGAACGCGTTTTGTTTCGCGTCGGTACCGACAACCCACGCGCGCCTCCCAGCCAATCGCGAACCGCGTCGAGTTGCTCGCTTCGTGGTCCTGTCGATCTCACGCGCGCTACCGGCCAAACTACCACCACGCGCTTCGCGCAAACCAGGTGACGCGCGCACGTATCGGTTTTCGTTCGTTGCTGGATCCGACAAAGCGCCAAACGAGCGCGTGGTCCTTCGTTTTCGTTCGTTGCTGGATCACGCGCGCCGCAAACGCGCCGTTCCAACCGCTAACCGCCAAATCCCAGCGTCCAGGCGCTAGTGGCCAAACAGCAACCGCACGCGCAGAAACTACCAGGCGCTACGCGCCGTTTCTGTCCCGTGTTCTGTTAGTTTTAGGATTTTTTGTTTCTTTTGACAATTTCGCTTTGATTCCACTCCGTATCCTTGTGAGACATAGACACGGCCTATCTACACATATTTTTAGGAGCATACCCATATAAGACTAGCTATCTTTGCTCGTTTTCAGGCTGCTCTTTATCTCATATTTGTGTCACATTGTTCATAGCATTGTTATCACTTGATAGTATTGCTCCTTGTGTTGTTATTTGGCCAGTAAAAAGTATAAAAAAAGAGAGAAAAGAGAAAAAGAGAAAAACAGAACTGAGAAAAAGCAAAAAGGCCTTGAGATACATTGATATATTTGTGGAGCTATTTTTCATCATTGCTATTGACACACCATTGAGCAATCTTGTGCCTGAATATTATTTGAGCTTGGCTAGTGTCTTTCCAGTGCATTGCAAAATTTCCTCCATATATTACATTGCCACATTTGTCTCCATACTTGGTGTGTGTTTCCGTGCTTTTTATATACATTGGACAGCAAATAGGATTGTTATTTTGGTGTTGTTAGGTATCCATTCCAAGCCCCACCATAAACCTTGTTTGTCTTGTGATTGTTAACACCCTGGGTATTCTCTTCTTCACATCAAAGCATATTAGTTGCCACTACTTGTTGGTAAGTATTTTATTTCACTTTGGAACGGTAAGATAATCTATTGTCTTGCTAGATTTTTGAGTGAGTTGTGAGAGAACACCACATCCCATTGTTATTTTGTTACTAACAAATTAATCAATGGAGCTTCGTAGTTTTTCTATGTGCAGTGATGCTTTCTGGGAGGAGGATTCTAGTGGAATGCCTGCAAAAAATTTGTTCCACTTGATTTTAGACATCGAAGGTTGTCCTGTTGCTATTACTCTTGATAAGGATACTCAATATAACTTTGTTAGTCTTGATGTGGTTGAACAATTGCAATTGGAAACTTTTTCAGCAAATCCATACATGTTAATTACTAATGATGATAAAATTCCAATTACTCAACGTACTTTTGTTCCATTAACCTTTGTGGTCATACAAAGCAAATTTATTGTAATGTGATTCCTAGATCATTTACTACTTGTCATCTTTTGTTGAGTAAATCATGTATTCTCAAATTTCAGTTTGTTTTTGCTAGAAACCATGTTTCACTTGAACATTGTATGGAAGTAAGAAAACAACCATTATGTTATCCTCAAGTCATGGGATCCGAAATTGAGAAGATATGTGAGGTGGTGTCTACTAATGTAACAATGTCTACTCCTAGTGTTGTGTCTTGTGATGTGCAGGTTGCTTTTGAAGAAAGGGAGCCTATAGTACAACCTGCACCGTCATCACCCATCATCATCCATTGGAGGAGCATACCATTGTGCCTAGTTTTGTTTCTTGTGATATGCAGGTTACTTTTGAAGAAAGGGAGCCACAACAAGTAGAACCTGCATGCCACACTTGAGTAGTTGAATTGGTACCTAATTATTCTGAGGAGGATGCTATCGATAAAGGTGCTGATTTCGTATTACCCCTCTCAAGTATTGATTTATGTGAACCCACTAAATTGCTAGTTGATTCTTGTGAGTTAACAAGCATAGATAGTCCAACTACATGTGATAATGTGCTAAATTCGAAATTTAATCATGTGGTTTTGATTTCACATAAGGAAGTACTTGCTAAAATACCACCTTGATATTGTGGATTACATCATGTTAAATGAATCAATTAATGTGCAAAGTGCTATGAAAAAGGTTGCTGAAATTCATATGTCAATTCTAGCAATTATGTTTCTTCTTTCACTTTTAACTTGATTGGTGACTATAACATGAGTGACATTTTTATGGTGGATCATATATGCATAACTTGTGATAAAGTGCCTACAACTTCCTACATATGAGCATGATTTTACACATATGTTTGGTTTGCCACAATACTTGTCACATCCATGTGCTAATAAATTGTTCTTCACTTATATTTGCAAATTAAGTTGCAATTTTCATGATGACAATAATAATCATGTTCCCACCGTTGAGTATACTAATAAACATAAATTTGATCATAGATCTTCTTTGAGAACACTTGAATTGATACTAAACAATAAAATATATACACATGATTTCATTTTGTTCATGATTTATTGAGCTTAACTTATATTTGCAATTGTGATTGCTATTTTATGGAGTGCTGTGACAATTATGTGACGTTTTTAAGCAAGATTCGTGGTCACATGTCTAGGGCACAATTTTATGATATGATAACAACTAATGCACCTCATTATAGATATTTGTATTGTGCATACACGTTGTTCTTTTTGTTTCTCCCACTTTCAGCTTGCTACAAGCCGAGGACAGCTTGTCTTGAAGAAAGGGAGGATGATAGGGACATAATAGAGGTCCATGAGGTTCATTCATGCTTGAGTTGGAAAGAAATATTAAGCCTCACTGATGTTTATTATAAGGTGAATTCTTTCCTAACAAATATTTTTGTGTTTATGAGAATGTTATACTACCTAAGCCTATGAAATGTATGATTAGGTTTATTAATAACACAAACATGGATGGAGAAGAGGAAGCAAGGAGCAAGAGGAGGAAGCGTGGAAAACAACAACAAGGAATAAATGTTTCAGTTCGGACTGCCAGGAGTCCCGAATTTGAAATAGTCATGGATTCTTCATACGGGCTCCAAATACAGCAAATAAGCACTCTACGGATAGGGAATTTGATGGGCTTTCCAATGGATCGGCCCCATCAAGAAATTCGACTCGTGCAAGCCGTGATGACCAAAACAAGCCACGAATAGTTTTCTGCCAGTTTCCAAAACGAGTCCAATTGGTCTATACCAATATGGCCGCACCCCTTTGTGTGTGGGGTCGGTTTGTATCCATATGTGTTAGGAAATAGGAGTCCTAGTCGAGTAGGAGAGGGATTGCTTGCGCAAGGAGCTTGTGGCCGCACCCCTCCTCATATATATAGCTACCTGCGTGTGGAATAGATTAGACTACGTTAAAACCAAAAACCCTAGACCTCTAGATTGAAACTGCTTGTAAGCCTTTCATCTGGAAGTTCATCTGCAAACTTTACGTGATACCTGCTGTTCCACTGGGAATAAGACGGTACAGAACCACTTGTAGTCGGTGGATTACTGGTGCAAGAGTGTGGAGTTGAGAATATCCATTGGGTTGCTATCTTTTGCATTGGCATCAGGGATCAGCCGGAGAGTTCTTAGTGGCGCACTAGTTATCAATTCAGAAGTTATCTGTGAGTTTACTGAGAAGATTGGGCCATCCCTTATCATGCAACAAGTCCAAATCAAAATTGAAGCCCCACGGATTGTACACACCATTGCCATCACCAAGTACACCATGGGAAGATATTAGTATGGATTTCGTGTTGGGATTGCCAAGGACAAAAAGAGGACATGACTCTATCTTTGTGGTTGTGGAAAGATTTTCAAAGATGGCTCATTTTATTCCATGCCACAAGAGTGATGATGCTTCTCACATTGCCAATTTGTTCTTTAGAGAAATTGTGAGATTGCATGGAGTTCCAAGGACTATAGTTTCAGATAGAGATGTCATGATAAGGGGTGGCCCAATCTTCTCAGTGAACTCACAGATAACTTCTGAATTGATAACTAGTGCGCCACTAAGAACTCTCCGGCTGATCCCTGATGCCAATGCAAAAGATAGCAACCCAATGGATATTCTTAACTCCACACTCTTGCACAAGTAATCCACCGACTACAAGTGGTCCTGTACCGTCTTATTCCCAGTGGAACAGCAGGTAACACGTAAAGTTTGCAGATGAACTTCCAGTATGAAAGGCTAACAAGCAGTTTCAACTAGAGGTTATGGGGTTTGTTTGATTCAATCGTAGTCTCCTCTATTCCACACGCAGGTGGTAGCTATATATGAGGGAGGGGTGCGGCCACAAGCTCCTTGCGCAAGCAATCCCTCTCCTACTCGACTAGGACTCCTATTTCCTAACACATATGGATACAAACCGACCCCACACACAAAGGGGTGCGGCCATATTGATATACAGACCAATTGGACTCGTTTTGGAAACTGGCAGAAAACTATTCGTGGCTTGTTTCGGTCACCACGGCTTGCACGAGTCGAATTTCTTGATGGGGCCGGATCCATTGGAAAGCCCATCAAATTCCCTATCCGTAGAGTGCTTGTTTGCTGTATTTGGAGCCCGTATGAAGAATCCATGACTATTTCAAATTCGGGACTCCTGGCAGTCCGAACTGAAACATCAATTCCTTGTAGTTGTTTTCCATGCCTCCTTCTTCTGCTCCTTGCTTCTTCTCCGTCCATGTTTGTGTTAAAACTAATCATACATATCATAGGCTTAGGTAGTATAACGTTTCTAAAAACACAAACATTATTTATTAATAGGAAAGAATTCACCTTATAATAAACATCAGTGAGACTCAATATTTCCTTCCAACTCAAGCATGAATAAACCTCATTGACCTCTATTATGTCCATATCATCCTCCCTTTCTTCAAGACAAGCCGTCCTCGGCTTGTAGTAAGCTGAAAGTGGAAGAAACAAAAAGAACAACGTGTATGCACAATACAAATATATAATGAGGTGCATTAGTTGTTATCATATCATAAAATTGTGCCCAAGACATGTGACCACGAATTTTGCTTAAAAACATCACATAATTGTCATAGCACTCCATAAAATAGCAATCACAATTGCAAATATAAGTGAAGCTCAATAAATCATGATCAAAATGAGAATCATATGTGTATATATTTTTATTGTTTAGTATCAAATTCAAGTGTTCTCAAAGAAGATCTATGATCAAATTTATGTTTATTAATACACTCAAAGGTGGGAACATGCTTATTATTTTCATCATGAAATTGCAACTTAATTTGCAAATATAAGTGAAGAACAAATTATTAGCACATGTATGTGACAAGTATTGTGGCAAACCAAACATATGTGTAAAATCATGCTCATATGTAGGAAGTTGTGCTTATTAACCAAGGTAAAACAATGTTCAATTCGGCCACTTTATCACAAGTTATGCATATATGATCCACCATAAAAAATTTCACTCATGTTATAGTCACCAATCAAGTTTAAAAGTGAAAGAAGAAAACATCATTGCTAGAATTGACATAGGAATTTCAGCAACCTTTTTCATAGCACTTTGCACATTAATTGATTCATTTAACATGATGTAATCACATATCATTAGGTGGTATTTTAGCAAGTACTTCTTTATGTGAATCAACACCACATGATTAAATTTCGAAATTAAACACATTATCACATGTAGGTGGAATATCTGTGCTTGTTAACTCACAAGAATCAACTAGCAATTTAGTGGGTTCACATAAATCAATACTTGAGAGAGGTAATACGAAATCAGCACCTTTATCAATAGCAACCTCCTCAGAATTATTAGGTACCAATTCAACTATCTCAAGTGGAGATGCAGGTTCTACTTGTTGTGGCTCCTTTCTTCAAAAGTAACCTGCATATCACAAGAAACAAAACTAGGCACAATGGCATGCTCCTCCAATGGTTGTGGTGGTGGTGGTGGGTGGTGCAGGTTGTACTATAGGCTCCCTTTCTTCAAAAGCAACCTGCACATCACAAGACACAACACTAGGAGTAGACATAGTTACATTAGTAGAAACAGCCTCATAGGTCTTCTTAACCTCTACAGATCTCATAACCAATGGTTGATGTCTAATTCTTTAAATGTTTGTAGGACTTTCATGTATTATCCAATCTCTTTTTTATTCCAAAAGAATGTAAATCAGGATAATGGCTATCAAAATTAACTTATAGATAGTGCACCAAGAATCACTCAACAAAAGGTGACAACAAGTAAATGCTCTAGGAAACACATGACACCTAAACTAGTATTCTATGATCATGAATAGTTAACGGAATGAAAGTAGCATGAGTAATGGAAAGTGGAGCACCATTAGTTTCTAACATAAATGAAGTGCGAGTTGCATAAGTTGTCAACTGTAATGCTTCAACAACCTCAATACTAACAAAACTATACCACGTGTACCCTTATCAAGAGTAATAGCAATAGTACTACCATTGATGTCTCCGCTGAAGTGGAACAAATTTGGTGCAAGTATTCCACTAGAATCCTCCTCCCAGAAAGCATCACTGCACAGAAGAACTAGAAAAACTCCATTGATTAACTTGTTGTAACAAAATAACAATGGGATGTGGTGTTCTCTCACAACTCACTCAAAATCCAGCAAGACAATAGATTATCTTACGTTCCAAAGTGAAGAAATACTTACCAACAAGTAGTGGCAACTAATATGCTTTGATGTGAAGAAGAGAATACCCAGGGTGCTAACAATCACAAGACAAACAAGGTATATGGTCGGGCTTGGAATGGATACCTAACAACACCAAAATAACAATCCTATTTGCTGTCCAATGTGATATAAAAAGCACAGGAAACACACACACCAAGTATGGAGACAAATGTGGCAATGCAAATATGTGGGGAAATTTTGCAATGCACTGGAAAGACACTAGCCAAGCTCAAATAATATTCAGGCACAAGATTGCTCAATGGTGTGTCAATATAGCAATGAATGAAAACAGCTCCACAAATATATCAATGTATCTCAAGGCCTTTTTGCTTTTCTCTCAATTTTTTTTTCTTTTCTCTTTTTTATTTTATTTTTTTACTGGCCAAATAACAACACTAGGAGCAATACTATCAAGTGGTAACAATGCTATGAACAATGTGACACAAATATGAGATAAAGAGCAGCCTGAAAACGAGCAAAAGATAGCTAGTCTTATGGGTTATGGTACCTAATTTTGCTGTAGAATGGCTGTGGCTATGTCTCTCAAAGATATGGAGTGAAATCAAAGCGAAATTGTCAAAGAAATAGAGACTTAATGTGTGCTGTTTTGGAGGCGCAGGTGAAAATTGTTGTGAGGCACAAAATTGCGCGCGGTGTGTGTGGATATGGCTGCTTTGGCCGGTAGTGGTGTGGCGACACGGAACAGAAAACAGCAAACACTCTTGATCGAAACAGCGGAAACAAGAACCGACAAAGTGGTCGGTGCGCTTTCGGTGCGCGTGGACGGCACGAAACGGCGGGTCCGTGTGTTGCGTTTGGCAGCGTCCACGGAAAGACAAATAACAGCGCTTAGGTGGTTTCGGTGGCTTAGAAACCGACCAGGACAAAGATTCGCGTGGATCTGCGCGGGGCAATCGAGGCGGATCCGAAGAGTCCGCGCGTTGATGCAGTTAAGGCGGGTGGAGGCGACGTGTTTTGGGATCCGGGACGCACGCTCGAAACGGATCCGACCAGGAGAATCCGTGGCTTCCGCAGTTATGGCGTGTAGGGATTGGCGGCTGGCGGTTGGCACGTAGTGTGCGCGTGCTGCCCACGTTGCCGATGCTCGTTTGTCTGGGAGCTGTCGGAGAAACGCCCACGGGAGGATCGCGTGGTCGACGCGGCGTGGAGTGCGGCTAGCGCGCGCGGCTATGGCAACCGGCCTGCACGCGATTTCGTGGAAACTCGACTAGCACGGAAACAGCACGGAACGAAAAACGACAAGGACACGGTTGAGTCCAACGTGTTTTCTGTTGGCGGGGCAGGGAAGTGTGCGCGCGGCGGCAATTCTTTTTTATGGAACTAGATGAACACGAGGAACCCTAACCCTAGACAAAAACCAGAAAGACACAAAAGGAGAAAAGAAACACAAAATCAACACGAACATCAACTAGGGATTGCAAATTGATGATGATCTAAGGCGATGGCAATGATCTACTCTATTTTTGTGGGGCAATTTTCTGGATAGGTAATAAAAACACTCAAAGTAAAGGGAAAATTATGATAGCTCACCGAGGCAACCTGTAAATCTGATACCAAGATGATAAGGGGTGGCCCAATCTTCTCAGTGAACTCACAGATAACTTCTGAATTGATAACTAGTGCGCCACTAAGAACTCTCCGGCTGATCCCTGATGCCAATGCAAAAGATAGCAACCCAATGGATATTCTTAACTCAACACTCTTGCACAAGTAATCCACCGACTACAAGTGGTCCTGTACCGTCTTATTCCCAGTGGAACAGCAGGTGACACGTAAAGTTTGCAGATGAACTTCCAGTATGAAAGGCTAACAAGCAGTTTCAACTAGAGGTTATGGGGTTTGTTTGATTCAATCGTAGTCTCCTCTATTCCACACGCAGGTGGTAGCTATATATGAGGGAGGGGTGCGGCCACAAGCTCCTTGCGCAAGCAATCCCTCTCCTACTCGACTAGGACTCCTATTTCCTAACACATATGGATACAAACCGACCCCACACACAAAGGGGTGCGGCCATATTGGTATACAGACCAATTGGACTCGTTTTGGAAACTGGCAGAAAACTATTCGTGGCTTGTTTCGGTCACCACGGCTTGCACGAGTCGAATTTCTTGATGGGGCCGGATCCATTGGAAAGCCCATCAAATTCCCTATCCGTAGAGTGCTTGTTTGCTGTATTTGGAGCCCGTATGAAGAATCCATGACTATTTCAAATTCGGGACTCCTGGCAGTCCGAACTGAAACATCAATTCCTTGTAGTTGTTTTCCATGCCTCCTTCTTCTGCTCCTTGCTTCCTCTTCTCCGTCCATGTTTGTGTTATCAATAAACCTAATCATACATATCATAGGCTTAGGTAGTATAACGTTCTCACAAACACAAACATTATTTATTAATAGGAAAGAATTCACCTTATAATAAACATCAGTGAGACTCAATATTTCCTTCCAACTCAAGCATGAATAAACCTCATGGACCTCTATTATGTCCATATCATGTCAAGTTCATGAGTTATTTTTGGAAGACACTTTGGGGTAAGCTTGGCACTAAATTATTGTTTTCCACTACTTGCCACCCCCAAACAGATGGCCAAACCGAAGTGGTCAATAGGACATTGTCCACATTATTGAGAAGCATGATCAAGAAAAATTTGAAGGAATGGGAGGAGTGTTTGCCGCATGTGGAATTTGCATACAATAGAGCTATGCATTCAACTACTCAATTATGTCCTTTTGAGGTGGTGTATGGTTTCAAGCCTATTACTCCTCTTGATTTATTACCACTTCCTATACAAGAGAGAATTAATATGGAGGCATCCAAGAGAGCTGATTTTGTTAGGAAGATTCATGAGAAAACAAAAGAAGCAATTGAGAGCAAAGGAAAATATGTGGCCGAGAGGATGAATAAGAAGAGGAAAGAAGTGATTTTTCGGCCAGGAGATATGGTGTTGGTGCACTTTAGAAAAGATAGATTTCCCACATTGAGAAAATGATAAGGGGTAGCCCGATCTTCTCAGTGAACTCTCTTGATAACTTGATAAATAATGTGATACCTCGCTCTCTCCTTTGGCTAAACCCTGTCACCAACTGCAACAGCACTTAACCCCTTCGGATATTCGAGACTCCACCACTTGCACACGTAGCCACCGACTACAAGTGGTCCTGTTTCTCCTTATTCCCAGTGGAACAGCAGAATACACTCAGATTTGCAAAGGTATATGATTCAAGATGAATGCTTCAAGCAATACAATCTAGAAGTCTAGGGTTTTTGTTTTAACGTAGTCTAACCTAACCTATGCGCCCCAAGGGGTATATATGAGGGGTGGGGTGCGGCCACAAGGTAGCTTGCGCAAGCAAAACCCACCAACCCGAATAGGAACCCAATTGGACCTAGTTTTGGACTTTGGACTCAACCACAATAGATACAAACCGACCCAAACTAGGGGATGCGGCCATAATGGTATACAAACCATGTTTAATACTACTTGGACTCTATATGGCGCATTGATAGACTTTGTGGGCGCCCCCTCTGTTATGTCCCTCCATGAGTGTGGAATAACAATCTAGCACTTGTTTTCCACACTTGTAGAATTGTTTTCACCATGAACAACACTTGTTTTCAGCTCCTCTCCATCCATGTGCATCATCTCTCCTTGATCTCCCTCCTTAATGCTTGTGTTATCAACAAACCTAAGAATACAAACATGCATGGATTTAGGTAGTATAAAATTCTCATAATCACAAATGTTATACTCAAGTAGGAGTGAATTCACCTGTTGTTGTAATAGTTTAGTCCTTGATCTTGTCATGGGACCAAGCCTCACTTCATCATGTTTTATAGGAATATCATCATGTGAAATAATAGTGAAACACTAGGGATGTCCTCATCATCCTCCCCCCCTTGAAAAGCCTTGATGTCCTCATCAAGAGCATCACCATGATATGGTGTCAAATCAGCAACATTGAAGGAATTGCTCACTCCAAACTCATCAATGGGAAGATCTATCTTGTATGCATTATCATTTATTTTTGCAATCACTTTGTAAGGACCAGCACCTCTTGGTAACAATTTTGATTTCCTTAGCTTAGGGAACCTATCCTTCCGAAAGTGCACCCATACTAAATCTCCCTCTTGAAAAATAACTTCCTTCCTCTTTTGATTTCTCTTTTGAGCTACATATTTTCCCTTCTTCTCAATAGCATCCATTGTCTTCTCATGTATCTTCCTCACAAAATCAGCCCTCTTAGAAGCATCCATATTAATTCTCTCTTGAATGGGAAGTGGTAATAAGTCTAGGGGTAGTAGGCCGAAATCCATAAACCACCTCAAAGGAACAAAAATTTGTGGTTGAATGCACAGCCCTATTATAAGCAAACTCCACATGTGGCAAACAATCTTCCACTCCCTCAAATTCTTCTTGATCATGCTTCTCAACAATGTAGACAATGTCCTATTCACAACTTCAGTTTGCCCATCAGTTTGGGGGTGGCAAGTAGTGGAGAATAATAATTTGGTGCCAAGCTTCCCCCATAGTGTCTTCCAAAAATAGCTCATAAACTTGACATCTCTATCAGAAACAATTGTTCTTGGCACACCATGTAATCTCACAATTTCTCTAAAGAACAAATCGGCAATGTGAGAGGCATCATCACTCTTATGACAAGCAATGAAGTGTGCCATCTTGGAAAATCTGTCCACCACTACAAAGATGGAATCATGGCCTCTTTTTGTTCTTGGCAAACCCAATACGAAATCCATACTAATATCCTCCCATGGTGTACTTGGGGATGGCAATGGGGTGTACAAACCGTGGGGCTTCAACTTGGATTTTGCCTTATTGCATGTAATGCATCTTTGCACCAATCTATACACATCCCTTCTCATATGTGCCCAATAAAAATTTTCAGCCAACATAAGCAATGTTTTCTCTCTTCCAAAGTGTCCCATCAACCCTCCACTATGAGATTCCTGTAATAAGAATAAACGCAAAGAACACTCGGGAATACATAATTTGTTAGCTCTAAACAAGTATCCATCATGTATATGAAATTTATCCCATGCCTTAACATTAGAACATTTATTAAATGGCATAGAAAATTCCTTATCATTATCATATAGCTCTCTAATACCCTCCAAACCCGAGACCTTGATCTCTAAATTAGAAAGTAACATGTTTTTTCTTGACAAAGCATCAGCAACTACATTGTCCAATCCCTTTTTATGTTTAATTATGTATGGAAAAGACTCAATAAATTCAACCCATTTAGCATGTCTTTTATTCAAATTTGTTTGGCACTTTAAGAATTTCAATGCTTCATGATCACTATGGATAATAAATTCTTTAGGCCACAAGTAATGTTTCCACACCTCTAAAACTCTCACAAGTGCATATAATTCTTTATCATAAACAGAATAATTCAATTGTGCACCATGTAATTTTTCAGAAAAATAGGCAATAGGTTTCTTTTCTTGCATTAATACACCTCCAATACCTATGCCACTAGCATCACACTCAATCTCAAATTGTTTGTCAAAATTAGGAAGCATTAATAAAGGGGCCGAAATCAACTTTTCTTTAATAGCATCAAAAGCAATATCTTGTTCAACTCCCCACACAAATTCTACACCCTTTTTTAGTGAGTTCATTCAAAGGTGCAGCAAGTGTACTAAAATCTTTGACAAATCTTCTATAAAAACCAGCTAATCCATTAAAACTTCTTACTTGACTCACATTAGTAGGAATAGGCCAATTTTTTAGCTTCAATTTTTGATTCATCTACTTCAATCCCATGTTTAGAAACAACATAACCAAGAAATATGACCTTATCTTTGCCAAAAGTGCACTTTTCCAAATTACCATATAATTGATGTTCTCTTAGCACTTGCAAAACTTGTCTAATATGATCAACATGTTCATGCTCATTGTGGCTATAAATAAGAATATCATCAAAATATACTACCACAAATTTACCAATAAAATTCCTCAAAACATGGTTCATTAATCTCATGAAAGTACTAGGTGCATTAGTCAATCCAAAAGGCATAACTAACCACTCATATAAACCAAATTTTGTTTTAAAAGCTGTTTTCCATTCATCCCCCTCTTTCATCCTAATTTGATGATAACCACTACGCAAATCAATTTTAGAGAAAATAGCACTACCACTTAATTCATCTAACATGTCTTCCAAACGTGGGATAGGATGACGATAACGAATAGTGATATTGTTAATTGCTCTACAATCTACACACATGCGCCATGTACCATCTTTTTTAGGCACTAAATAACAGGAACAGCACAAGGAGAAAGGCTTATCCGAATGTAACCTTTATCAAGAAGCTCTTGTACTTGTTTCTGAATCTCCTTTGTTTCTTGGGGATTAGTTCTATAGGGAGCTCGGTTTGGTAATGAGGATCCTGGAATCAAATCAATTTGGTGCTCAATACCCCTCAATGGTGGCAAACCCGAGGGCACCTCCTTAGGAAAAACATCCTCAAAATCCTGCAAAACATGAGAAACACCAAGAGGAATAGGGGTCATGTCATTAGAAACTAAAATTTCTCCCTTGTGCATAAGCACTATAGGAAGCATAGTAGGATCCTCCCTAAATTCTCTCAAGTCCTCTTTAGTAGCTAGCATGCATAATGAGCTCACTCCCTCACTTATATTTTTTTCACTCAAATTGGATGCCCTATTTTCACTCACAACACTCAAAGTTTCACTCTCTTTCTTTTCAACACTCTCAGGAATTTTTTGTCTAGATTCATTTACAATTTGTTGTGGTGTCATAGGTCTCAACACTATATCCTTCTCCTTCCACTTGAGTTGATAGGTATTTTCTCATCATGTATCACACTCCTATCAAATTGCCAAGGCCTCCCAAGCAACATGTGACAAACTGACATAGGCACCACATCACATTCAATGGTATCTTTATAAGGCCCAATTTGGAATTCAACTCTCACCATGTGGGTAACCTTCATCTCTCCTTTGTCACTAAGCCATTGTATATGATAAGGATGAGGATGTGTAATGTATCTCAACTTCAATTTTGCACACAAATCTTTGCTTGCCAAATTTCTGCAACTACCACCATCAATAATAACCTTGCAAGCCAATTGGGGACCAACAATTGCTCTTGTTTGAAATAAATTGCATCTTTGACTTTCAGGACTTGGAAGAATACTCAATGTTCTAGGTGTGCAAACAAAAGTAGGATATGTGGAAGGATATGCATCAAGAGGACCATCATCATCATAAGCATCCTCTTGAGAAGGATCAGCATCATCACCAGTCTCATACTCACCATTGTCCTCATTAATAAGCATAACCTTTTTATTTGGACAATCCCTCTTGAAGTGGCCTTTACCTCCACATGTATGGCAGCTCATGTCCCTATTTCGAGCTGTAGAAGAAGTAGATCCACTTGCACTAGCTGCTGGTTGTGCTTGCCTCTTGGAAACAGAATTATTACTCTCGGATTTGGTAGTAGATACCCCACGGCTAGGGGTAGATTGTGACAATGGTGGTGAAGAAAAAGAAGACCTATTAGGGAAAGGTCTCCTTGGAGCCATAAGTTCCTCCTCGGCCAATTGCTTTTCTGTCTCCCTTGCTTGGTGCAACAATTCATTCATATCATTATATTGTGTATGCCTCACAATGCTCTTAATTTTGAATTGCAAACCTGAAAGGAACCTTTGCATAGTATGCTCAACATCCTCCTTTACTCTAGCTCTTTGCAATATCAACTCCATCTCTCTAAAATAAGCATCCACTGATTTTGTACCTTGCTTCAATTGTTGCAACTTGTCATATAAAGACCTCAAATAGTTCTTGGGCACAAATCTATCTCTCATAATTTGCTTCATCTCCCTCCAAGTGAGAACATCTGGTTCCCTATTTCTTGCCCTTGTTCTTGTAATATTATCCCACCATAACAAAGCATAGCCATCAAAGCTAGAGGAAGCAAGCTTAATTTTTCTCTCCTCATGATAATCATGCATCCTCCATAATTTCTCCATCTTGAGCTCCCACATGAGGTACTCCTCAACATCATCAGTATCAAGTTGAGAGTAGGTAACATAAACTTGGGTTTACCAAGACCATCATCCTCACGGTTTGGCTCATGAACAGGGACCCTCCTTGCTTGGAACCCACGGCCAGCCCCATGATTCCTCTTCCTCTACCTCGGCCTTGTTGGACATAATCATTATCCTCCTCTTCTTCCTCCTCGGCATCACCAAAAGCACTCCCACCATCCTCTCGGGCAGGAATTCTTTGATCCAATAAAGTGGCCAAGGCACCAATTCTAGTAGTCAATGTATCAATAGAGGCTTGTAATGTGGTAACTTGCTCTTGAGTAGCAGCAGCTGTTTCAGTCACAGTATCAATTTGAAGGCCCAAATTCTGAACATGTGTATCCATGTCCACCCCATGCTTATCAATAAGAGAATGCAACTCAGAATTTTTTGTAGCAATAGATGTAGTGATTTGTTCTTGCATCTCCTCCAAATCTGTCCACTTCACTTGTTCATCACCATGCTTCTTCTTAGCCTGTGTAGAAACATCACTAGGAGCAACCATGATTAATAGGTTAGTGAAATAAACAAAATATGGGTTGTGGTGCTCTCTCCCAACTCACTCAAAATAGCAAGGAAATTAAACAACGAGGCAAAAAAAATCCGATTTGGGAGCAGATCGGATCAGGTTTGTTACCTTTCCATACCACTGCAACGGAGAAAAAAAAAGAAGACCAGCTAAGGAAGGCAAACTGGTTGGTTCGGTGAGATATTTTTGAAAGGAAACAAAGGGACATGGGATTGCATTGATATGATCGGATATTAAAAGAATAATAAAAGGGCAAGTGGTATTTTCTTGGTGTGGTGTACGTACAACAAAGGAAGCAGGCTAATGTGTTGGTACGTTTTGCATTAAAAAAAGGACAAGCAAGAGGAGGTCTGCACGAGGATGTATTTACATGCAGGATGCTATGTACGGTTCTTTGATGGAATAAAAAAAAAGGAAGACATCACGTGGTCAGGTGGGACTTAGTGCGTGACAAAAAAAAAACACAATATGTACGTACCAATTTTTGGATCGGCTGGTACGTGAAGCAGCCCAAATTTTTGGTATAGTTTACGACTGACAGAGAGAAAAAAAAGACACTAGTATATATTTTCACAGGCGGTGAAATTAGTTCATTTGGATTCAAGGGGTGCAGGAATTTGTCCTGTTTGTCTTGGGTGATGCACTCAGTTGACCTCCACTATTTCAGATTGCATTCGTAAGCGTATTCAGCTTACTTGGATCCTTGGGGTACAGGAGTCTGTCCTGCTGTGTCAGGGGTGGTTTGCATGGTGCGTTTACAGATGCAATTTGACAGATTATGTGTCTAAATCATGTTGGTGGTGCCAAACATGGATGGCGCCAAGAACAAGTCTAGCTAGCCGAGAGGGAGGAGGATGTGTGTGTGGCAGGCAAGCAAGACTTGAGGATGTAGAAGCGTGGCGATATGATAATTTGACGCCACAAGCGCCGGAGAAGACCTTCTGGCGTTGAGGACAACGCCTTTTGAAGAAAGGGAGGATGATACGGGCATCTACTGGTTAGCACGCTAGGACAATAAACTACGATGTATAATGTCTAAGGCCTGCGAGCCGCATGTGTTGGCCGAGCCTTCTAAATGGGCCGGTTTGTATCCAGTTTGAGTCCAACTAGGTTTAGGTTCGAGTCTGTTTTGGTTTGGGTATGTCCAACCGACTAGGGGTTGGCCTCTTATATAAAGAGAGCCAAGCCTAGGGTTTTAGACAGGTTGAAAATTTATGTAGAACTAAAAGTTCCAGGTTACCACCGTCCCTAGGGGATCGGCGTGTAGGCGGCGTCTCGGACGTTCGTCAGTTATCTTTGAAAATAAAGGTGCGAGTGTTCTTGGATCTGCCAAGGGAGTTCGTTCGTGGCTAGGGGGCTCTTGGATCTGCCTAGAGTTGTCTAGCTTGGCGTGAAATAAAGGTGCGAGTGTTCTTGGATCTGCCAAGGGGGTTTGTGCGTTTCTCGCCTAAATCTATCCATGTTCTTCAGCTTACGTGTATCGCTCACGTGATTGGGAGAATAGTTATCTCGGTGGTTCTTGCGGTGAAAGATCGGGCAAACGTCTACATCAGAAAATCAAAGTTGATGCCTAGAGGATCTGGTCCTTACAAAGTTATTTCAAGGATAAATGATAATGCATACAAGATTGACCTCCCAATTGATGAGTTTGGTGTAAGTAATTCTTTTAATGTGGCTGATTTGACACCTTACCATGGAGATGATTTAGCATCGAGGTCGATGCCTTTTCAAGAGGGGGAGGATGATGAGGACATCCCTAGCTCTTCACCTATTGTTACACATGAGGATGTTCCTATAAAAGCTAATGAAGTGAGGATTGGTCCAATGACAAGATCAAGAACCAAGCTATTACAACAACAGGTGAATTCACTCCTACTTGAGTATAATGTTTATAATTGTGAGAACTTTATACTACCTAAATCATTGCATTTATGTATTCTCAGGTTTATTGATAAACAAACATGAATGGAGATCATGGAGAGGAGACATACATGGATGAAGGAGAACTACAAGAGGAGATGGAAAACAAGTGCTAGCATGGTGAAAACAACAAATAACAAATGTTATCATGACAAGGGGATGGTGCCTCCACAAGGTCAAATGCACTAAGTGTGGAAAACAATGTCAATTATGTTATTCCACACTCATGGATGAACAAGGCAAGAGGAGGGCGCCCACAAGGAACATCTATGCGCCATATACAAGACCTAGTTCAATTAGGATTGGTTTGTACACCAATTTGGCCGCACCCCTTGTGTGGGGGCCGGTTTGTATCCAATTGTGGTAGTAGTAGGAGTCCTAGTCCTATTAGGGTTGGTGCTTGCGCAAGGGAGAGCCTTGTGGCCGCACCCCTCTCATATATACCCCCTTGGGGCGCATAGGAGAGGTAGACTACGTTAAAACATAAACCCTAGACCTCTAGATTGAAACTGCTTGTAAGCCTTTCATCTGGAAGTTCATCTGCAAACTTCATGTGTTACCTGCTGTTCCACTGGGAATAAGACGGTACAGGACCACTTGTAGTCGGTGGATTACTTGTGCAAGAGTGTGGAGTTGAGAATATCCTTGGGGTTGCTGTCTTTTGCATTGGCATCAGGGATCAGCCGGGAGAGTTCTTAGTGGCACACTAGTTATCATACTGGAGTTGTCTGTGAGTTCACTGAGAAGATTGGGCCACCCCTTATCAAGATGCTAGCTTGATTTTCCTCTCATCAGTGTAATTATGCAATCTCCATAGCTTTACTATCTTCAATTCCCACATCAAGAACTCCTCAACATCATCATGATCACATGTGAGAGTAGGCACAAAGAATTTTGGTTTCCCAAGGCCATCCTCTTCTCTATTATCATCAACCAATGGTACCCTTCTAGGTGGAAAATTGCCACGGCCTCCATATGCAATGGCTCGGCCTTCTTCATGATTACCACCAATATTATCTCGTTGTAATTGTGTGGAGATATTTGCAACTTCCCTTGTGAGATTAGTCATGGCTTCTTGAAGAACACGAATTGAATTAGCAGCCTCATTTTGTTTCTCAATAAGCACTGTCAAATCCTTCCTTAGGACATCATCATATCCTTCTATTTTCTTCTCAACTCTTTGCTCAATCCGATTAGCAACTCCTCCTCTAAAGAGATTAAAATCTGCCCATGTACATGTATCATCAGCAGTCTTTGTTTTGGGCATCAGATCAACTTCCTCCTTGTCACCCTGCACAGAAGCTTCACTAGCAAAACTCATGATTAATGGGTTAGTGAAACAAATAATCAATGGTTTGTGGTGCCTCTCAAACTCACTCAAACCAGCAAAGAAAGGTTCACTTACTGTTCCAAAGTGAATAGGATTAACTTACCAACAAGTACCAATGAAAACTGTGTCAAGTGTGAGAAGAGAATACCCAGGCTCTCAAGTGTCACAATCCAAACAAGGTATTTGGTGGGGCTTGGTTGGGATTTCTAACAACACCAAAATAACAACTCTAATGCACTGCTCAATGTGATAAAAATAACTAAAGGAAACACACTCACACTTGGAGACAATTGTGGCTTAGCAAATATATGGTAGAGATTTTGCAAGCACTAGAAAGACACTAGCAAATACTCAATGAAACAGGCACAAGATTGCTCAAGATGTCCACAAAAACTCCAATATGAAATAGCTTCCACTAGTGATAAGTAGCTCGGCCTCTTTTGCTTTTTCTTTCTTTCTATTTTTTTTATACTTTTTCCTTTTTCTCAATTTTTTTGATTTATCAATGGCCTTTGAATCAACTAGGAGCAACAATGTAAATGGAAAACAAAAAGTGGATAGAAAGTTGATCAAATGAGCAGCCTGTTAGAGCAATAAAATAGCTAGTCTTTGGGTTTTGGAAACCTAAATATAGCTTTAGAATGGCCATAGCTATGGCTTATCAAGGATCAGACAAGAAACCTAGAGATAACAGGGGTAAAACAAAAGAAAATCTAAGAAAATCGGATGAAAAACGAGCTCACGGCAGGATTTGTGGTCACGGCAGAGAAACAGGCAGTTTTGGTGCCGCGGCAGCGCGCTGGTGTGCTGTTGGTGTGCTGCGTTACAGTGCGGATGGGTGGTTTTGTAAGCGCGCGCAAGGGAAATCGAGTGCGGCTAGGTGTTGCGGTACGGCAGCGGCGGCAACGTTTTCACGCGTTTTGGGGATTGCGGCAGCGAAATCCGAGCGCAGCTGGGTGTCCGAGTGCGGTAAGGAGCGAGGCGCGCGCTGGTAAGGAATTTTTGGCACCGCGAGGCGGTTTGGTAAGGCGAATCCGATAGCAACAGGGAAACGGTGGCGGCAGCGTATTGAGCCAAATCTGTGCCACGGCAGGAACTCGATATGAGCTAGGGCTCGGATATGATTTAGAGCAGATGCAACCGAGTGGAAAACAGCACCAATGCAACACGATAAACTCCAGGAACTAGATCAACTTGTAAACAAGTTGTAGGTCTAAAAATTCCCGAGAGCAACAAGATCCAATCACAACTATTTTTGGTGGGGATTTTCGGTATAGAAACAAAAGGAACTAGATGAACCCTAAAAGATGAAAACCTAAAAACAGAAAAACAGGAACGCAAATCAACAAAAAGCAGCAACTAGGTAGATGCAAATTGGTGTTGATCTAGGCTCGGGCAATGATCTAAACAACTATTTTTGTGTGGCTTTTTCTGGATAGGAATAAAAACAACTACAACTAGGGATAACTTTGCTCACCGAGTAAACCTGGAGAATCTGATACCAAGATGATATGGGGTGGCCCAATCTTCTCAATGAGCTTCTCCCTCACTTTTTGTATTTTTTGATATATGTGGATAACTAGTGCTACACTGAGACCTCTCACTTGGATGACCCTTGTTGCCAATGCTACAACAATCAAGCCCTTTGGATATTCTCAACTACACACTCTTGCACAAGCAATCAATGATCACAAGTGGTCCTGTATCCCCCTAATTCTCAATGGAATAGCAAGATATCACGCAAACTTTGACTTGGTAATACTTCAAGATGAATGCTTAGCAGCAATACAATCTCAAGGCTAGGGTTTTCTTTGTCTAAATTGTTCTCCCCCTAATCCACACGCAGGTGGAATGATTATATAGGTGGGGGTGCGGCCACAAGGGGTCCTTGCGCAAGCAAACCCACATCCTACTAAGACTAGGACTCCTATTAGGACTAGGAGTCCAACTAGGACACAACTATGGATACAAACCGATCCACCATTAAGGGATTCGGCCACATATGGTATACAAACCATACCTATTCGAAAATAGGATTTCTATGGTGCATTTGACTTGGTGGAGGCACCTATCCCCATGTCTTGATGAATAACAATTGTTTTATTGGAATAACATTTGTTATGAATTGTTTTCACCATCTTGCTTTATTGTTTTCACCAATGTGATCTTGTTTTCACCATCTTGAATGTTTGTTTTCACCATGGTCATGTGGTATTCTATAAACTCTCCATTCATGCTTGTGATAACATAATCCTTAGACATATCCCTATCACCCTAGCCCCGCTGTAAAAAAGACAGAACTGTCGTCCTAGCCCCTCTACGTGAGACGGAAGGGGGTAGCAAAGTGGAACTAGTTGCTTTTTTGTCATGTTAAGCCCAAGGAACATCCAAGACAATGGTAGGGCCCACCTACTTTCATGGTTCCCCCCGTTCCGTCAGATCCGGGAGTTTCGGGGTGTGTGAGCAGTCGTGGAACCCGGGAGAGGGAATCCGACGCTGGTGAGGCCATAGCACAGGGAGTGATGGTATCTTTGGCATTCAAGACACATGGAACACTATAATACACATGGTATGGCATACCATGGGACTTGGTGGGATTCAGACGCTCCGGAGCCCCTCTCCGGTGAAACCCTAGCCCCGCTGTAGAAAAAGACGGAACTGCCGTCCTGGCCCCACTACGTGAGCCAAAAGGGGGTAGCAAAGTGGAACTAGTTTCTTTGTTTTGTCATTTTAGTCCCAAGGAACACCCAAGACAATGGTAGGGCCCACCTACTTGCAAGGACCCCCCCGTTCCGTCAGATCTGGGAGTTTCGGGGTGTGACCAGTCATGGAACCCGGAAGAGGGAATCCGACGCCGGTGAGGCCATAACACATGGAGTGATGGGATCTTTGGAATCCAACACAGATGGAACACTCTAAAACACATGGTATGGCATACCATGGGACTTGGTGGGATTCGGACGCTCCGGAGCCCCTCTCCGGTGAAACCGTAGCCCCGAAGTAGAAAAAGACAGAACTGCCGTCCTGGCCCATCTACGTGAGCTGGAAGGGGGTAGCCAAGTGGAAGTAGTTTGTTTGATGTGTAATGTTAGGCACATGGAACACCCAAGACAATGGTAGGGCCCACCTATTGGCAAGGTTCCCCCCGTTCCGTCAGATCCGGGAGTTTCGGGGTGTGAGCAGTCATGGAACTTGGAAGAGGGAATCCGACACCGGTGAGGCCATAACACAGGGAGTGATGGGATATTTGGAATCCAACACACATGGAGCACTCTAGCACACATGGTATGGCATATCATGGGACTTGGTGGGATTCGGACGCTCCGGAGCCCCTCTCCGGTGAAACCCTAGCCCTATAGTAGAGAAAGACGGAACTGCCGTCCTGGCCCCTCTACGTGAGCCGGAAGGGGTAGCAAAGTGGAACTAGTTGCTTTGTTGTGTCAAGTTAGGCCCAAGGAACACCCAAGACAATGGTAGGGCCCACCTATTGGCAAGGTTATCCCCGTTCCGTCAGATCCGGGAGTTTCGGGGTGTGAGCAGTCATGGAACCCGCAAGAGGGAATCTGACGCCGGTCAGGCCATAACACAGGGAGTGATGGGATATTTGGAATCCAACACACATGGAACACTATAATACACATGGTATGGCATACCATGGGACTTGGTGGGATTCGGACGCTCCGGAGCCCCTGTCCGATGAAACCCTAGCCCCGGTGTAGAAAAAAACGGAACTGCTGTCATGGCCCCTCTACGTGAGCCGGAAGGGGGTAGCAATGCGGAACTAGTTGCTTGGTTGTGTCATTTTAGGCCCAAGGAACACCCAAGACAATGGTAGGGCCCACCTATTGGCAAGGTTCACCCTGTTCTGTCAGATCCGGGAGTTTCGGGGTGTGAGCAGTCATAGAACCCGGAAGAGGGAATCCGACGCCGGTGAGGCCATAACACAGGGAGTGATAGGATCTTTGGAATACAACACACATGGAGCACTCTAACACACATGGTATGGAATACCATGGGACTTGGTGGGATTCGGACGCTCCGGAGCCCCTCTCCGGTGAAACCCTAGCCCTGAAGTGGAGAAAGACGGAACTGTCGTCCTGGCCCCTCTATGTGAGCCGGAAGGGGGTAGCAAAGTGGAAATAGTTGCTTGGCTGTGTCATGTTAGGCCAAAGTAACACCCAAGACAATGGTAGGGCCCACCTATTGGCAAGGTTCCCCCCGTTCCGTCAGATCCGGGAATTTCGGGGTGTGAGTAGTCATGGAACCCGGAAGAGGGAATCCGACGCCGGTGAGGCCATAACACAGGGAGTGATGGGATCTTTCGAATCCAACACACATGGAACACTCTAACACACATGGTATGGCATACCATGGGACTTGGTGGGATTCGGACGCTCCGGAGCCCCTCTCCGGTGAAACCCTAGCCCCGTAGTAGAAAAAGACGGAACTGCCGTCCTGACCCCTCTACATGATAAGGGGTGGCCCAATCTTCTCAGTGAACTCACAGACAACTCCAGTATGATAACTAGTGCGCCACTAAGAACTCTCCCGGCTGATCCCTGATGCTAATGCAAAAGATAGCAACCCCAAGGATATTCTCAACTCCACACTCTTGCACAAGTAATCCACCGACTACAAGTGGTTCTGTACCGTCTTATTCCCAGTGGAACGGCAGGTATCACGTAAAGTTTGCAGATGAACTTCCAGATGAAAGGCTTACAAGCAGTTTGAATCTAGAGGTCTAGGGTTTATGTTTAACGTAGTCTAACCTATCCTATGCGCCCAAGGGGGTATATAAGAGAGGGGGTGCGGCCACAAGGCTCCTCCTTGCGCAAGCACTACTCCTAATTGGACTAGGACTCCTAACACAACTACCATAGGATACAAACCGACCCCACACACAAAGGGGTGCGGCCAATATTGGTATACAAACCAATTCTACTTCTACTAGGACATATATGGCGCATTGATGCTTCCTTGTGGGCGCCCTCCTCTTGCCTTGTCCATCCATGAGTGTGGAATAACAATATGGCATTGTTTTCCACACTTAGTGCATTTGACCTTGTGGAGGCACCATCCCCTTGTCATGATAACATTTGTTATTTTTTGTTTTCACCATGCTAGCACTTGTTTTCCATCTCCTCTTGAAGTCCATGCTCATCCTTGTGTAGCTCCTCTCCATGATCTCCATTCATGTTTGTGTTATCAACAAACCTAAGAATACATAAATGCAAAGATTTTAGGTAGTATAAAGCTCTCACAATTATAAACATTATATTCAAGTAGGAGTGAATTCACCTGTTGTTGTAATAGCTTGGTTCTTGATCTTGTCATTGGACCAATCCTCACTTCATTAGCTTTTATAGGAACATCCTCATGTGTAACAATAGGTGAAGAGCTAGGGATGTCCTCATCATCCTCCCCCTCTCGAAAAGGCATCGACCTCGATGCTAAATCATATCCATGGTAAGGTGTCAAATCAGCCACATTAAAAGAATTACTAACACCAAACTCATCTATTGGGAGGTCAATCTTGTATGCATTATCATTGATCCTTGAAATAACTTTGTAAGGACCAGCTCCTCTAGGCATCAACTTGGACTTTCTCAATGTGGGAAATCTATCTTTTATAAAGTGCACCCACACCATATCTCCTGGCCGAAATATAAGCTCCTTCCTCTTCTTGTTTACTCTTTCAGCCACATGTTTTCCTTTCTTCTCAATGGCTTCTTTTGTTTTCTCATGAATCTTCTTCACAAAATCAGCCCTCTTTGATGCCTCCATATTAACTCTCTCATGTAAAGGAAGTGGTAATAAATCAAGAGGAGTAATAGGCTTGAAACCATACACCACCCCAAAAGGACATAGTTGAGTAGTTGAATGCACAGCTCTATTGTAAGCAAATTCCACATGGGGCAAACACTCCTCCAACTCCTTCAAATTCTTTTTGATCATACCTCTTAGAAATGTGGAAAATGTTCTATTAACCACCTCGGTTTGTCCATCAGTTTGGGGGTGGCAAGTGGTAGAAAATAATAGCTTAGTGCCAAGCTTACCCCAAAGTGTCTTCCAAAAGTAACTCATGAACTTGACATCTCTATCTGAAACTATAGTCCTTGGAACTCCATGTAATCTCACAATCTCTCTAAAGAACAATTTGGCAATGTGAGAAGCATCATCACTCTTGTGGCATGGAATAAAATGAGCCATCTTTGAAAATCTATCCACAACTACAAAGATAGAGTCATGTCCTCTTTTTGTCCTTGGTAATCCCAACACAAAATCCATACTAATATCCTCCCATGGTGTACTTGGTGATGGCAATGGTGTATATAATCCATGGGGCTTCAATTTTGATTTGGATTTGTTGCAAGTAATGCATCTTTGCACCAATCTATACACATCTCTTCTCATATGTGCCCAATAGAAATTTTCAGCCAACATTAACAAAGTCTTCTCTCTTCCAAAGTGTCCCATCAATCCTCCACTATGAGATTCCTGGATCAAAAACAAACGCAAGGAACACTCGGGAATACACAATTTGTTAACTCTAAACAAGTACCCATCATGTATATGAAATTTTTCCCATGCTTTAGTATTAACACATTTATTAAATGGCATAGAAAACTCATTATCTTCATCATATAAATCTCCCTAGCATAAATCTCCCTATCATACAAACCCGAAACCTTGATTTCTAAATTAGAGAGTAACATATTTTTCCTTGACAAATCATCAGCAACTACATTATCCAATGCCTTTTTATGTTTTATGATGTATGGAAAAGATTCAATAAACTCAACCCACTTAGCATGCCTCTTATTCAAATTATTTTGGCACTTTAAAATTTTCAATGCTTCATGATCACTATGTATAATAAATTCTTTAGTCCACAAATAGTGTTTCCATACCTCTAAAACTCTCACAAGTGCATATAATTCCTTATCATAAACAGAATAATTCAATTGTGCGCCATTCAATTTTTCAGAAAAATAAGCAATAGGTTTATTTTCTTGCATGAGCACACCTCCAATACCTATGCCACTAGCATCACATTCAATCTCAAATTGTTTATCAAAATTTGGAAGCACATAAGCAATGGGGCCGAAATCAACTTCTCTTTCAAAGTATCAAAAGCAATATCTTGAGAAACACCCCATTCAAAATTAACACCCTTTTTAGTTAGATCATTTAAAGGGGCAGCAATTGTACTAAAATTAGGCACAAATCTTCTATAGAAACTAGCAAGCCCATTAAAACTTCTAACTTGACTCACATTAGTTGGAATTGGCCAATTTCGAATAGCTTCAATTTTAGATTGATCAACCTCAATTCCATGCTTAGAAACAACATAACCAAGAAATAACCTTATCTTTGCAAAAAGTGCACTTCTCAAGATTACCATACAATTTATTAGTTCTTAGCACTTGCAAAACTTGTCTAATATGATCCATGTGGTCATGTTCATTGTGGCTATATATGAGAATATCATCAAAATAAACTACCACATATCTACCAATAAAGTCTCTCAAAATATGGTTCATTAATCTCATGAAAGTACTAGGTGCATTAGTTAAACCAAAGGGCATTACTAACCACTCATATAAACCAAATTTTTTCTTAAAAGCAGTTTTCCATTCATCTCCCTCTTTCATTCTTATTTGATGGTATCCACTACGCAAATCAATTTTAGAGAAAATAGTAGCACCACTTAATTCATCTAACATGTCATCTAAACGTGGTATAGGATGACGATAACGAATAGTGATGTTATTAATTGCTCTACAATCAACACACATGCGCCAAGTACCATCTTTCTTAGGAACCAAAGTAACGGGAACGGCACAAGGAGAAAGACTAACCCGAATATAACCTTTGTCCAATAGTTCTTGTACTTGCCTTTGTATCTCCTTTGTTTCTTGTGGATTGGTTCTATAAGGAGCTCGGTTTGGGAGAGATGCTCCCGGGATCAAATCAATTTGATGCTCAATACCTCTCAATGGTGGCAATCCCGAGGGCACATCTTGTGGAAAAACATCCTCAAAGTCCTGCAAAACATTAGAAACACCAAGAGGAATAGGGGTCATGTCATTAGAAACCAAAATCTCTCCCTTGTGAATAAGCACAATAGGGACTAGTGAAGGATCATCCTTAAATTCCCTCAAATCCTCTTTAGTGGCTAACATGCATAATAGGTTCTCTCTCTTTTTACCACTCGAATTGGTTTTGCTATCACTCCCCATGGCTTGTATTTTTGGTGTTCCCTCATCCCTCTCTCTTTCTTTTTCCACTTTCATAGCAATTTTGGATTGGGACTCATTTACAATTTGTTGTGGAGTCATAGGCCTCAAAATAATAGTCTTCCCATGATGATATAGCTCATAAGTATTTGCTCTTCCTTCATGCTTCACACTTCTATCAAATTGCCAAGGTCTTCCCAATAATAAGTGGCAAACTGTCATGGGCACCACATCAAACTCAATGATATCCTTATAAGGTCCAATTTGAAACTCCACTCTCACCATATGAGAAACCTTCATTTGTCCCGTGCTACTCAACCATTGGATGTGATAAGGAGAAGGGTGTGGCATATATTTCAAATTGAGTTTTACACATAGATCTTTGCTAGCCAAATTTCTGCCACTCCCTCCATCAATGACGACTTTGCAAGCCATGTTGGGACCAATAACAGCCTTTGTTTGGAATAGATTGCACCTTTGATTTTCAGGACTAGGCACCACACTCAATGAATTTTGGGTGCAAATAATAGAAGGCATAGTAGTAGCATAAGCATCCAAAGGATAATCACTCAAATATCCATCATCATCATCAAGATCATTGGGATCAACATCATCACCTGTCTCATACTCATTGTTCTCATTGATAATCATCACTTTTGAATTTGGACAATCCCTCTTGAAGTGCCCTTTTCCTCCACATGTGTGGCATGTAATATCTCTATTCCTTGTAGTAGGAGCACTAGAACCCGAGGCACTTGCTGCTGGTTGTGATGTTTTCCTTGTATTAGCCACACTAGGCTCGGTTTTTGATGGAGCACCTCGAAAACTTGATGATGGAGGTGGTGGTGGTGGTATACTAGGAGTAGTAGATGATCTCAATGGGAATCTACTCCTTGTTCTAGCTGAATTTTGTGCTTCCTCAAGTAGATGTGATTCGGCCTCCCTAGCATGATGGAGCAAGTCATGCATATTAGTATATTGATAGTGCCTCACAATGGCCTTGATTTTGTAATGTAAACCTAAAAGGAATCTTTGCATTGTTTTCTCTTCTTGCTCTACCACACGGCCTCTTGGCATAATGAGCTCCATCTCTTGATAATAAGCATCAACTGTCTTGAGACCTTGCTTCAATTGTTGTAATTTGTCAAATTGTTGCCTTATGTAATTGGGTGGTACAAATCTTTCCCTCATGAGCCTCTTCATGGTGTGCCAAGTAGCAATGGGTAACTCACCATCATTATGTCTCTTTCTCACTAAATTATCCCACCATCTAAGAGCATATCCATCAAACTCAGAAGATGCCAACTTGATCTTTCTATCCTCATTGTAATCATGCAATCTCCATAGCTTCTCTATTTTCAACTCCCATAGCAAGAATTCTTCCACATCCATAGTATCAAAGCTGAAAGATGGAATAGAAAATTTGGGTTTACCCAATATATCTTCTCTATTGTCATTAGCATTGGGCAAAGGCACACGCCTAGCTCGGCCTTGCAAACCTCCTCTTCCTCTTTCTCCTCTAGCTCCACGGCCAAAATTAGGTTCCTCCTCATTATTTGCATCACTATGGACACTAGCATTGTCATCATCAGTAGGTGGCAACCGAGTTTGGATTAATCTTTGAAGATCAGTCATGGCATTGTTGATGGCATCAATAGAATCTTGCATTGTTCTCAATTGAGCAGTATTGGTCTCGGCCACTTTATTGGTTTCCTCCACTTTCTTCTCCATGGTAGTAACCATCTCATAGAGGGGATCACAAGCTTCATTAACATATTTCTTGTAGTGTGCCTCATTGTCATCCAATTTTTGTGTCAACACATCCCTTAATGCCTCATACTCCCTCCAATTCACTCCCTCTGTTTGGTCCTTCTTTTGCTGCACAAGATCACCACTAGAAAGATCCATTAGAAGGTTAGTGAAAATAAAACAAGTATAGGTTGTGGTGCCTCTCACAACTCACTCAAAATCTAGCAAGACAATAGGATATCTTACCACTCCAAAGTGAATAGAGATACTTACCACAAGTAGAGGCAATTAAAGTGCTTTGGTGTGAAAGAGAGAATACCCAGGTTTTTAACTCTCACAAAGGCAAACAAGGTTATTTAGTGGGGCTTGGTATGGATACCTAACAATCACCAAAGTAACAATCCTATTTGCTGTCTTAGAGAAGATATAAAATACCCAAGGAAACTCACACAATGGAGACAAATGTGGCAAAGCAATATGTGGATGAAATTTGCAATGCACTAGAAAGTCACTAGCTAGGCTCTTAATGACAGGCACAAGATTGCTCAAAGAAAACCAAGTGTCACAATGGCAAGCTCAACTAGCAAACAATAGCAATGATATGGCCTCTTTGCACTTTCTCTTTTCTCTTTTCTCTCTTTTTTTATACTTTTTGCTTTTTCTATTTTTTGTTGTATTTTTCCAATGGCCTTACACTAAGCTAGGAGCAACAATTAACCAAACACAAGTGAACACAATGGTGGTGATGAAAAATGAGCAGCCTGTCAGAGCACAAAAATAGCTATACTTGTGGGCAAGTTCCTATTAAGATGTTGTAGAAAGGCTGTGGCTAAGGTTCACAAGGTATGGATGGATGAGTCCTAGAGAGAAAACAAGGAAAAACAAAGAAAAACAGAAAAAAAAATCTAGGTGAAAAATGACTTAGAACAGCTCACGGCAGCACTTGATACTCACGGCAGCAAAAAACAGATGGTTTTGATCCACGGCAGCAAAACGAACCAATTCTGTACCGCGGCAGCGCGCGTGGTCGCGTTACAGCGATTTGTAAGCGTGTTACAGCGAAATTCCTAGCGCGCGCGCAACAGCAACTGGCGGCAGCGATTTGCGGTGTTTTTGTGCCGCGGCAGCGCGCAGGGTGAAAATTGGTAAGAGCGTTACGGCGCTCGCGGGCAGTTTTGTAAGCGCGCTGCGGGGGATTCCGAGTTCGACTCGCACGCGGCAGAGATGGGCGTATACGGTGGGTTGCGGTGGGTGGCTGCGAAAGGGAAATATGGTAAGTGTGCTGTGGGTTTGCGGGGGGGTTTGGTAAGCGTGATATGGAGCGAATCCGAGAGCAGCTAGGGGTCCGATCACGGCAGGGAAACGGTGATTTTTCTGCCGTGGTGGGAAAACAACGAGAACTCGGATTGGGGTGAAATAAGTGGATGGCAGCGGATATTTTTGAGATTTTTTGATAGAAACTCGACTAGGGGAACAAGAACCCTAACCCTAGCCGAAAAATAAAAGATCTAAAAACAGAAAAAGGTAACACAAAATCTAACCCAATGACAGCAAAAGTAATGAAACTAAGGTGATATCTAGGCTATGGCAATGACTAGAACTATTTTTGTGGGGCAATTTTCTGGATAGGAATAAAAACACTCAAAGTAAAGGGAAATTTGATAGCTCACCGAGGCAACCTGTAAATCTGATACCAAGATGATAAGGGGTGGCCCAATCTTCTCAGTGAACTCACAGACAACTCCAGTATGATAACTAGTGCGCCACTAAGAACTCTCCCGGCTGATCCCTGATGCCAATGCAAAAGATAGCAACCCCAAGGATATTCTCAACTCCACACTCTTGCACAAGTAATCCACCGACTACAAGTGGTTCTGTACCGTCTTATTCCCAGTGGAACAGCAGGTATCACGTAAAGTTTGCAGATGAACTTCCAGATGAAAGGCTTACAAGCAGTTTCAATCTAGAGGTCTAGGGTTTATGTTTTAACGTAGTCTAACCTCTCCTATGCGCCCAAGGGGGTATATAAGAGAGGGGGTGCGGCCACAAGGCTCCTCCTTGCGCAAGCACTACTCCTAATTGGACTAGGACTCCTAACACAACTACCATAGGATACAAACCGACCCCACACACAAAGGGGTGCGGCCAATATTGGTATACAAACCAATTCTACTTCTACTAGGACATATATGGCGCATTGATGCTTCCTTGTGGGCGCCCTCCTCTTTCCTTGTCCATCCATGAGTGTGGAATAACAATATGGCATTGTTTTCTACACTTAGTGCATTTGACCTTGTGGAGGCACCATCCCCTTGTCATGATAACATTTGTTATTTGTTGTTTTCACCATGCTAGCACTTGTTTTCCATCTCCTCTTGAAGTCCATGCTCATCCTTGTGTAGCTCCTCTCCATGATATCCATTCATGTTTGTGTTATCAACAAACCTAAGAATACATAAATGCAAAGATTTTAGGTAGTATAAAGCTCTCACAATTATAAACATTATATTCAAGTAGGAGTGAATTCACCTGTTGTTGTAATAGCTTGGTTCTTGATCTTGTCATTGGACCAATCCTCACTTCATTAGATTTTATAGGAACATCCTCATGTGTAACAATAGGTGAAGAGCTAGGGATGTCCTCATCACTACGTGAGCCAGAAGGGTGTAGCAAAGTGGAACTAGTTGCTTGGTTGTGTCATGTTAGGCCCAAGGAACACCCAAGACAATGGTAGGGCCCACCAATTGGCAAGGTTCCCCCCGTTCCGTCAGATCCAGGAGTTTCGGGGTGTGAGCAGTCATGGAACCCGGAAGAGGGAATCCGACGCCGGTGAGGCCATAACACAGGGAGTGATGGGATATTTGGAATCCAACACACATGGAACACTCTAACACACATGGTATGGCATAACATGGGACTTGGTGGGATTCGGACGCTCCAGAGCCCTCTCCGGTGAAACCCTAGCCCCGAAGTAGAAAAAGACGGAACTGCCGTCCTAGCCCCTCTACGTGAGCCGGAAGGGGGTAGCAAAGTGTAACTAGTTGCTTGGTTGTGTCATGTTAGGCCCAAGGAACACCCAAGACAATGGTATGACCCACCTATTGGCAAGGTTCCCCCTGTTCCGTCAGACCCGGGAGTTTCGGGGTGTGAGCAGTCATGGAACCCGGAAGAGGGAATCCGACGCCGGTGAGGCCATAACACAGGGAGTGATGGGATCTTTGGAATACAACACACATGTAACACTATAACACAAATGGTATGGCATACCATGGGACTTGGTGGGATTTGGAACCTCCGGAGCCCCTCTCCGGTGAAACCCTAGCCCCATTGTAGAGACAGACGGAACTATCGTCCTGGCCCCTCTACGTGAGCCGGAAGGGGGTAGCAAAGTGGAACAAGTTGATTCGTTGTGTCATGTTAGGCCCAAGGAACACCCAAGACAATGGTAGGTCCCACCTATTGGGAAGGTTCCCCCCGTTCCGTCAGATCCGGGAGTTTCGGGGTGTGAGCAGTCATGGAACCTTGACGAGGGAATCCGATGCCGGTGAGGCCATAACACAGGGAGTGATGGAATATTTGGAATCCAACACACATGGATAACTCTAACACACATGGTATGGCATACCATGGTACTTTGTGGGATTCGGACGCTCCGGAGCCTATCTCCGGTGAAACCCTAGCCCCGCAGTAGAATAAGACGGAACTACCGTCCTGGCCCCTCTACGTGAGCCGTAAGGGGGTAGCAAAGTGGAACTAGTTGCTTGGTTCTGTCATTTTAGGCCCAAGTAACACCCAAGATAATGTTAGGGCCCACCTATTGGCAAGGTTCCCCCAGTTCCATCAGATCAGGGAGTTTCGGGGTGTGTGAGCAGTCGTGGAACCCGGAAGAGGGAATCCGACGCCGGTGAGGCCATAACACAGGGAGTGATGGGATCTTTGGCATCCAAGACAAATGGAACACTCTAACACACATGGTATGGCATAGCATCGGAATTGGTTGGATGCGGACTCTCCGGAGCCCCTCTCCGATGAAACCCTAGCCTCGCTGTAGAAAAAGACGGAACTGCCGTCCTGGCCCCTCTACGTGAGCCAGAAGGGGGTAGCAAAGTGGAACTAGTTGCTTGGTTGTGTCATGTTAGGCCCAAGGAACACCCAATACAATGGTAGGGCCCACCTATTGGCAAGGTTCCCCCCGTTCCGTCAGATCGGGGAGTTTCGGGGTGTGAGCAGTCATGGAACCCGGAAGAGGGAATCCGACGCCGGTGAGGCCATAACACAGGGAGTGATGGGATCTTTGGAATACAACACACATGGAACACTCTAACACACATGTTATGGCATACCATGTGACTTGGTGGGATTCGGACGCTCCGGAGCCCCTCTCCGGTGAAACCCTAGCCCCGAAGTAGAAAAAGACGGAACTGCCGTCCTGGCCCCTCTACGTGAGCCGGAAGGGGGTAGAAAAGTGTAACTAGTTGCTTTGTTGTTTCATGTTAGGACCAAGGAACACCCAAGACAATGGTATGGCCCACCTATTGGCAAGGTTCCCTATGTTCCGTCAGATCCGGGAGTTTCGGGGTGTGAGCAGTCATGGAACCCGGAAGAGGGAATCCGACGCCGGTGAGGCCATAACACACGGAGTGATGGTATCTTTGGAATCCAACACACATGGAACACTCTAACACACATGGTATGGAATAACATGGGACATGGTGGGATTCGGACGTTCCGGAGCCCCTCTCCGGTGAAACCCTAGCCCCGAAGTAGAAAAAGACGGAACTGCCGTCCTGGCCCCTCTACGTGAGCCGGAAGTGGGTAGAAAAGTGTAAATAGTTTCTTGGTTGTGTCATTCTAGGACCAAGGAACACCCAAGACAATGGTATGGCCCACCTATTGGCAAGGTTCCCCCTGTCCCGTCAGATCCGGGAGTTTCGGGGTGTGAGGAGTCATGGAACCCGGAAGAGGGAATCCGACGCCGGTGAGGCCATAGCACAGGGAGTGATGGGATCTTTGGAATACAACACACATGGAACACTCTAACACACATGGTATGGCATACCATGGGACTTGGTGGGATTCGGACGCTCCGGAGCCCCTCTCCGGTGATACCCTAGCCCCGTAGTAGAAAAAGACGGAACTGCCGTCTTGGCCCCTCTACGTGAGCCGGAAGGGGGTAGCAAAGTGGAACTAGTTGCTTGGTTGTGTCATGTTAGGCCCAAGGAACACCCAAGACAGTGGTAGAGCCCACCTATTAGCAAGGTTCCCCCAGTTCCGTCACATCCGGGAGTTTCGGGGTGTGTGAGCAGTCGTGGAACCGGGAAGAGGGAATCCGTCGCCGGTGAGGCCATAACACAGGGAGTGATGGTATCTTTGGCATACAAGACACATGTAACACTCGAACACACATGGTACGGAATACCATGGGTCTTGGTGGGATTCAGACGCTCCAGAGCCCCTCTCCGGTGAAACCATAGCCCCGTTGTAGAAAAAGACGGAACTGTCGTCCTAGCCCCTCTACGTGAGCCGGAAGGGGTTAGCAAAGTGGAAATAGTTGCTTGGTTGTGTCATTCTAGGCCCAAGTAACACCCAAGACCATGGTAGGGCCCACCTATTGGCAAGGTTCCCCGCGTTCCGTCAAATCCGGGAGTTTCGGGGTGTGTGAGCAGTTCAGGAACCCGGAAGAGGGAATCTGACGCCGGTGAGGCCATAACACAGGGAGTGATGGCATATTTGGCATCCAAGACACATGGAACACTATAACACACATGGTATGGCATAAAATGGGACTTGGTGGGATTCGGACATTCCGGAGCCCCTCTCCGGTAAAACCCTAGCCTCGAAGTAGAAAAAGACGGAAGGGGGTAGAAAAGTGTAAATAGGTTCTTGGTTGTGTCATGTTAGGACCAAGGAACACCCAAGACAATGGTAGGGCCCACCTATTGGCAAGGTTCCCCCTGTTCCGTCAGATCCGGGAGTTTCGGGGTGTGAGCAGTCATGGAACCCGGAAGAGGGAATCCGACGCCGGTGAGTCCATAACACAGGGAGTGATGGGATCTTTGGAATAAAACACACATGGAACACTCTAACACACATGGTATGGCATACCATGCGACTTTGTGGGATTCGGACGCTCCGGAGCCCCTCTCCGGTGAAACCCTAGCCCCGTAGTAGAAAAAGACGGAACTGCCGTCTTGGCCCCTCTACGTGAGCCGGAAGGGGGTAGAAAAGTGTAACTAGTTGCTTGGTTGTGTCATGTTAGGCCCAAGGAACAACAAATATAGTGGTAGGGCCCACCTATTGGGAAGGTTCCCCCAGTTCCGTCAAATCTGGGAGTTTCGGGGTGTGTGAGCAGTCGTGGAACCCGGAAGAGGGAATCCGACGCCGGTGAGGCCATAACACTGGGAGTGATGGTATCTTTGGAATCCAAGACACATGTAACAATCTAACACACATGTTATGGCATACCAAGGTACTTGGTGGGATTCAGACGCTCCGGAGCCCCTCTCCGGTGAAACCATAGCCCCGTTGTAGAAAAAGACGGAACTGTCGTCCTGGCCCCTCTACGTGAGCCGAAAGGGGGTAGCAAAGTGTAACTAGTTGCTTGGTTGTGTCATGCTAGGCCCAAGGAACACCCAAGACCATGGTAGGGCCCACCTATTGGCAAGGTTCCCCGCGTTCTATCAAATCCGGGAGTTTCGGGGTGTGTGAGCAGTCTAGGAACCCGGAAGAGGGAATCCGACGACGGTGACGCCATAACACAGGGAGTGATGGGATATTTGGAATACAACACACATGGAACACTCTAACACAAATGGTATGGAATACCATGGGACTTGGTGGGATTCGGACCCTCCGGAGCCCCTCTACGGTGAAACCCTAGCCCCGTAGTAGAGAAAGAAGGAACTGCCGTCCTGGCCCCTCTACGTGAGCCGGAAGGGGGTAGCAAAGTGGAACAAGTTGATTGGTTATGTCATGTTAGGCCCAAGGAACACCCAAGACAATGGTAGGTCCCACCTATTGGGAAGGTTCCCCCCGTTCCGTCAGATCCGGGAGTTTCGGGGTGTGAGCAGTCATGAAACCTGGAAGAGGGAATCCGACGCCGATGAGGACATAACAAAGGGAGTGATGGCATATTTGGAATCCAACACACATGGAGAACTCTAAAACACATGGTATGGCATACCATGGTACTTTCTGGGATTCAGACGCTCCGGAGCCCCTCTCCGGTGAAACCCTAGCCCCGTAGTAGAAAAAGACGGAACTACCGTCCTGGCCCCTCTACGTGAGCCGTAAGGGGGTAGCAAAGTGGAACTAGTTGCTTGGTTGTGTCATTTTAGGCCCAAGGAACACCCAAGATAATGTTAGGGCCCACCTATTGGCAAGTGATATGGAGTTGGACTCCTAGATTGGCCCGATCTTCACGAATCGACAAAGAACGAACGAAGAACATGAAGAACGGTAAGAACACGAGATGGGGAATCGAGGGCGAACGTGGGGGAACGCGGGGCACCACACAAATCAGGATAAATCGCAAGAACCGAAATATCCAACCTCCCGTCAACTAAGCCCCGAGGGCCGCCTACGGAACAATCGATCCAACTGAACTCACCTTGATACAAACCGTCTCACACCCGTAGCCGGTACCACTACGCCAATAGAACCTCAAGATAACGACAGGAAGATTGGACAACTCTTGACTGAAACCTGATAGGGAGAGGACAAGTAGTTGGGATGTGCCTTGATACGATCCTCGACGAAGTCGGAGGAGTAGCCTTGATACGTTCCTCGGTACACACTAGAGGAGTAGTTCCTCAAAGAGGGATAAAAGAGAGCTGAGCTCCAAATGTTCTAAATTCAACTATAAAACCCTAGATCTAGCTCGGGGTCGTCCTTATATAGCCGGGGGTCGAAGCAGGTGGAAACGGGGTCGAAAACAGCTCATTTGCGTGCATTTTGGTCCACGCCGGCCTCGTATCCCGGCCTGGCCGGCCATGGGGCCGGGGTGGAGGAGGAGGGCCTCTACCAGGCGCACACCAGCCTGGGGCCGGCCTGGAGGGGTCCCACGCCGGACTGGGGCCGGCCTGGAGGCGCAGGGGCCGGCCTAGCAGGGTGGCCGGCCTGGGGCCGGGGTGGGAAGAGGGGAGGCCGGCCTTGAGGCCGGCCGGCTCTGGAGGGTGCCCGGCCTGAGGGAGGGCCGAGGCCGGCCTGGGGCCGAGGTGGAGGCCGGCCCCTTTGGGTGGGGGTCCGGCCTGGCTGGCTCCCGAGGCCGGGGAGGGGTTTTTTCCCCCTAACTTCTTCGCCGGGGCTCCGAATTGGACGCCGTCTTCACCGCTCTTCTTCGTATCTTCTTGCGCATCATCTCGGGTACTTTTCGGTGCCTCTGTGGTGGGTTTGAACCTGAGCACGCAAAGTGTGGAACCATGAGGTAGCGCACCATCCTCCACGTGACCGAAAGTATAGAGCGAGAGGAGCGAGTTCACCTTATCCTTGATGGCCTTTGCGCGTGATCCTGTCATCGGTACACTTGGAGGAGTTGGTTGGGCTACATCATCTCCCCCCCTTGAAAAAGAGTCAATACACTTGGTGGTCATTGTTGTTGGGACGCGCATGGCGCCTAGGTGGTCTTCGATGTTGACGAGCATCTTCCACGAAATCATTGTGGCCATAGTCTTGAGCGTGGCCTTGTGGAGGTGGAGGATGATGGTGTTGACGAAGGTCCGGGCATTGCGGTTGTTGAAGAGGGTCACCACGGCCTTGGCGATGTCGAGGTGGTGGTGATGGCGAGCTATCCTCATCCCAATTACGTCGCGGAGGTTGTTGAGGTTGTGGAGGAGGTGGTGGTGGTTGTTGAGGTTGTCCACCCTCCTCCACGTTGTGGCGATCATGGTGATCGTGGCGATCATGGCGACGAGGTTGGTGAGGATCTTGATTGTGGTGGCTTGAGCGACAAGACCTTGAGGACGATGATGAATGACAGCGATTGGCAAGATTAGCCAAGTTGATGTTGATGCGCATCATTTGATCATTAAATCGAGCCTCTTGCTCTTGGAGTCGACGCTCATAGCGTTGCAACCCGTCCTTGACGAGTTCGCGGAGTTGAAAGTGGTCATTGTGGGTGACGAAGTTGGCGTAAGCATTGTCGTTGTAGAATGGATTGCCTTCGTCTTCCGAGCTCGGACTTGTGAATACTCCTTCCCTAGACATCTCAAAAACACACACAAGGGTGATATTGAAGAAATGGACGCCTCACTTACCCAACGTTACCTTTCTTGGTCGTATTGAGGATAGTGGACGAGCCTAGGTGTAGGGCGGTATGTCAAGAGCGAACCCAAAAAAGATCGAAAGAAACCGCAAACGACAACACACACACTTTATTTGGAAGGCAAATAGGTTAGGAAAGTGGCGAGGAAAAATCGACAAAACCGAAGAAAAGTTTGTTGTCAAACGTGGAAAAGATTCAAAGAAAAGTTAGCACAAAAACCAAACCTATAGGATGGAAATATGGTGGAACACACACACGCAAGGGAAAAATGGGGTTAGTGCGACCAATGGACTAGTGAAGAACGTAATGGACCTAACGTAGACTAATGCTCAATGCCACACTAACTGAAAGAGGACGCTAGCTCAAACCGCAAATTTGAAAAGGCAACAAGATTTGCACCGTGGCAATCGATCACTCTTTCTCTTTTGCGAGGCAATGCTACACGTTCCTAGAATGGAAAGCAATTGGCACCGATCCTTTTGCTTCTTTTTCTATTTTCTCTTTTTCTCTTTTTTTTTGATTTTCTCTTTTTGATGGATACCAAAGTTCCAATGCCTACTCGTAGCTAATCTCTCACAAGCGCTAACCTCGCACTCTCGATGCCACAAATGCGATGCCAAGCGGTGTAAAGAGAACTAGTCCGATAGGTAAGTAACACAATGGGGTGGGGTGGTTCAAGCAGAAGCAAGTTATACCTCTCTTATTGATGATCACGGACTTGCGACCGTGGGGGAGTCGATGTCGTGGCGATCCGTTGATGTGGAAGCGTAGGTGATGTCGTGGGCGTCGCGTAGCACTTTGTTGCACTCAATTCGGATCAAAAACGAAAAAGAAAAACAAGTTTCAAAATCAGTCGGGAAATCGAAGAGCTGAGATTTTCTGAGATTTTGGCTCAAATTTGAAATTCCTTCAAAATCAAGAAAATTTTTGGGCGAATTTGGGAAAAGTGGCTGAATGGAAAGATGGGGAATGGTATTTGGCAACAAATCTGTGAAGCAAAACCACGAAAAACTCAACGAATCAACAGATCGGTCGAAATCCCTTTGTGGCTATTTTTGTGAAATTTTCGAATTTATGGTGAATAGAAGAAAAATTGGTGGTAGGGGAGGGGATGGGGTGTCGGATTCGTGTCAATCTAGCTCTGGATGCCAGATAATATGGAGTTGGACTCCTAGATTGGCCCGATCTTCACGAATCGACGAAGAACGAACGAAGAACACGAAGAACGGTAAGAACACGAGATGGGAAATCGAGGGGGAACTTGGGGGAACGCGGGGCAACACACAAATCGGGATAGATCGCAAGAACCGAAAGATCCAACCTCCCGTCATCTAAGCCCCCAGGGCCGCCTACGGAACAATCGATCCAAGTGAACTCACCTTGATACAAACCGTCTCACACCCGTAGCCGGTACCACTACGCCAATAGAACCTCAAGATAACGAGAGGAAGATTGGACAACTCTTGACTGAAACCCGATAGGGAGAGGACAAGTAGTTGGGATGTGCCTTGATACGATCCTCGACGAAGTCGGAGGAGTAGCCTTGATATGTTCCTCGGTACACACCGGAGGAGTAGTTCCTCAAAGAGGGATACAAGAGAGCTGAGCTCCAAATGTTCTAAATTCAACTCTAAAACCCTAGATCTAGCTCGGGGTCGTCCTTATATAGCCAGGGGTCGAAGCAGGTGGAAACGGGGTCGAAAACAGCTCATTTGCGTGCATTTTGGTTTACGCCGGCCTCGTATCCCGGCCTGGCCGGCCATGGGGCCGGGGTGGAGGAGGAGGGCCTCTCCCAAGCGCACACCAGCCTAGGGCCGGCCTGGAGGGGTCCCACGCCGGCCTGGGGCCGGCCTGGAGGCGCAGGGGCCGGCCTAGCAGGGTGGCCGGCCTGGGGACGGGGTGGGAAGAGGGGAGCCCGGCCTCAAGGCCGGCCAGCTCTGGAGGGTGCCCGGCCTGAGGGGGGCCGAGGCCGGCCTGGGGCCGAGGTGGAGGCCGTCCCCTTCGGGTGGGGGTCCGGTCTGAGGGTGAGGGAGGCCGGCCTGGCCGGCTCCCGAGGCCGGGGAGGGGTTTTTCCCCCTAACTTCTTCGCCGGGACTCCGAATTGGACGCCGTCTTCACCGCTCTTCTTCGTATCTTCTTGCGCATCGTCTCGGGTACTTTTCGGTGCCTCCGTGGTGCGTTTGAACCTAAGCACGCAAATGTGGAACCATGAGGTAGCGCACCATCCTCCACGTGACCGAAAGTATAGAGCGAGAGGAGCGAGTTCACCTTATCCTTGATGGCCTTTGCGCGTGATCTTGTCATCGGTACACTTGGAGGAGTTGGTTGGGCTACATCAGCAAGGTTCCCCCAGTTCCGTCAGATCAGGGAGTTTCGGGTGTGTGAGCAGTCGTGGAACCCGGAAGAGGGAATCCGACGCCGGTGAGGCCATAACACAGGGAGTGATGGGATCTTTGGCATCCAAGACAAATGGAACACTCTAACACACATGGTATGGCATACCATGGGAATTGGTTGGATTCGGACGCTCCGGAGCCCCTCTCCGATGAAACCCTAGCCTCACTGTAGAAAAAGACGGAACTACAGTCCTGGCCCCTCTACGTGAGCCAGAAGGGGGTAGCAAAGTGGAACTAGTTGCTTGGTTGTGTCATGTTAGTCCCAAGGAACACCCAAGACAATGGTAGGGCCCACCTATTGGCAAGGTTCCCCCGTTCCGTCAGATCCGGGAGTTTCGGGGTGTGAGCAGTCATGGAACCCGGAACAGGGAATCCGACGCCGGTGAGGCCATAACACAGGGAGTGATGGGATCTTTGGAATCCAACACACATGGAACACTCTAACACACATGTTATGGCATACCATGGGACTTGGTGGGATTCGGACGCTCCAGAGCCCCTCTCCGGTGAAACCCTAGCCCCGTAGTAGAAAAAGACGGAACTGCCGTCCTGGCCCCTCTACGTGAGCCGGAAGGGGGTAGAAAAGTGTAACTAGTTGCTTTGTTGTTTCATGTTAGGACCAAGGAACACCCAAGACAGTGTTATGGCCCACCTATTGGCAAGGTCCCCCCTGTTCCGTCAGATCCGGGAATTTCGGGGTGTGAGCAGTCATGGAACCCGGAAGAGGGAATTCGACGCCGGTGAGGCCATAACACAGGGAGTGATGGGATCTTTGTAATCCAACACACATGGAACACTCTAAAACACATGGTATTGCATAACATGGGACTTGGTGGGAGTCGGACGTTCCGGAGCCCCTCTCCGGTGAAACCCTAGCCCCAAAGTAGAAAAAGACGGAACTGCCGTCCTGGCCCCTCTACGTGAGCCGGAAGGGTTAGAAAACTGTAACTAGTTGCTTGGTTGTGTCATGTTAGGACCAAGGAACACCCAAGATAATGGTATGGCCCACCTATTGGCAAGGTTCCCTCTGTTCCGTCAGATCCGGGAGTTTCAGGGTGTGAGCAGTCATGGAACCCGGAAGAGGGAATCCGACGCCGGTGAGGCCATAACACAGGGAGTGATGGGATCTTTGGAATCCAACACAAATGGAACACTCTAACACACATGGTATGGAATAACATGGGACTTGGTGGGATTCGGACGTTCCGGAGCCCCTCTCCGGTGAAACCCTAGCCCCGAAGTAGAAAAAGACGGAACTGTCGTCCTGGCCCCTCTACATGAGCCGGAAGGGGGTAGAAAAGTGTAACTAGTTGCTTGGTTGTGTCATGTTAGGAACAAGGAACACCCAAGACAATGGTATGGCCCACCTATTGGCAAGGTTCCCCCTGTTCCGTCAGATCCGGGAGTTTCGGGGTGCGAGGAGTCATGGAACCCGGAAGAGGGAATCCGACATCGGTGAGGCCATAGCACAGGGAGTGATGGGATCTTTGGAATAAAACACATATGGAACACTCTAACACACATGGTATGGCATACCATGGGACTTGGTGGGATTCAGACGCTCCGGAGCCCCTCTCCGGTTAAACCCTAGCCCCGTAGTAGAAAAAGACGGAACTGCCGTCTTGGCCCCTCTACGTGAGCCGGAAGGGGGTAGAAAAGTGGAAATAGTTGCTTGGTTGTGTCATGTTAGGCCCAAGGAGCACCCAAGACAGTGGTAGAGCCCACCTATTAGCAAGGTTCCCCCAGTTCCGTCAGATCCGGGAGTTTCGGGGTGTGTGAGCAGTCGTGGAACCCGGAAGAGGGAATCCGTCGCCGGTGAGGCCATAACACAGGGAGTGATGGGATATTTGGCATACAAGACACATGGAACACTCTAACACACATGGTATGGAATAAAATGGGACTTGGTGGGATTCGGACGTTCCGGAGCCCCAATCCGGTGAAACCCTAGCCCCGAAGTAGAAAAAGACGGAACTGCCGTCCTGGCCCCTCTACGTGAGCCGGAAGGGGGTAGAAAAGTGTAACTAGTTGCTTGTTTGTGTCATGTTAGGACCAAGGAACACCCAAGACAATGGTAGGGCCCACCTATTGGCAAGGTCCCCCCTGTTCCGTCAGATCCGGGAGTTTGGGGGTGTGAGCAGTCATGGAACCCGGAAGAGGGAATCCGACGCCGGTGAGGCCATAGCACAGGGAGTGATGGGATCTATGGAATAAAACACACATGGAAAACTCTAACACACATGGTATGGCATACCATGGGGATTGGTGGGATTCGGACGCTCCGGAGCCCCTCTCCGGTGAAACCCTAGCCCCGTAGTAGAAAAAGACGGAACTGCCGTCTTGGCCCCTCTACGTGAGCCGGAAGGGGGTAGCAAAGTGTAACTAGTTTCTTGGTTGTGTCATGATAGGCCCAAGGAACACCCAATACAGTGGTAGGGCCCACCTATTGGCAAGGTTCCCCCAGTTCCGTCAGATCCGGGAGTTTCGGGGTGTGTGAGCAGTCGTGGAACCCGGAAGAGGGAATCCGACGCCGGTGAGGCCATAACACAGGGAGTGATGGTATCTTTGGAATCCAAGACACATGTAACACTCTAACACACATGTTATGGCATACCATGGTACTCGGTGGGATTCAGACGCTCCGGAGCCCCTCTACGGTGAAACCCTAGCCCTGAAGTAGAAAAAGACAAAACTGTTGTCCTCGCCCCTCTACGTGAGCCGGAAGGGTGTAGCAAAGTGGAACTAGTTTCTTGGCTATTTCATGTTAGGACCAAGGAACACCCAAGACAATGATAGGTCCCACCTATTGGCAAGGTTCCCCCCGTTCCGTCAGATCCGGGAGTTTCGGGGTGTGAGCAGTCATGGAACCCGCAAGAGGGAATCCGACGCCGGTGAGGCCATAACACAGGGAGTGATGGGATCTTTGGAATACAACACACGTTGAACACTCTAACACACATGGTATGGAATACCATGGGACTTGGTTGGATTCAGACGCTCCGGAGCCCCTCTCCGGTGAAACCCTAGCCCCGTAGTAGAAAAAGACGGAACTACCGTCCTGGCCCCTCTACGTGAGCCGGAAGGGGGTAGCAAAGTGGAACTAGTTGCTTGGTTGTGTCATGTTAGGCCCAAGGAACACCCAAGATAATGTTAGGTCCCACCTATTGGCAAGGTTCCCCCAGTTCCATCAGATTCGGGAGGATCGGGGTGTGTGAGCAGTCGTGGAACCCGGAAGAAGGAATCCGACGCCGGTGAGGCCATAACACAGGGAGTGATGGGATCTTTGGCATCCAACACAAATTTAACACTCTAACACACATGGTATGGCATAGCATGGGACTTGCTGGGATTCGGACGCTCCGGAGCCCCTCTCCGATGAAACCCTAGCCCCGCTGTAGAAAAAGACGGAACTGCCGTCCTGGCCCCTCTACGTGACCCCGAAGGGGGTAGCAAAGTGGAACTAGTTGCTTGTTTGTGTCATGTTAGGCCCAAGGAACACCCAAGACAATGGTAGGGCCCACCTATTGGAAAGGTTCCCCCCGTTCCGTCAGATCCGGGAGTTTCGGGGTGTGAGCAGTCATGGAACCCGGAAGAGGGAATCCGACGCCGGTGAGGCCATAACACAGGGAGTGATGGGATCCTTGGAATCGAACACACATGGAACACTCTAACACACATGGTACGGCATACCATGGGACTTGGTGGGATTCGGACGCTCCGGAGCCCCTCTCCGGTGAAACCCTAGCCCCGCAGTAGAAAAAGACAGAACTGCCGTCCTGGCCCCTCTACGTGAGCCGGAAGAGGGTAGAAAAGTGGAACTAGTTGCTTGGCTGTGTCATGTTAGGCCCAAGGAACACCCAAGACAATGGTAGGGCCCACCTATTGGCAAGGTTCCCCCCGTTCCGTCAGATCCGGAGTTTCGGGGTGTGAGCAGTCATGGAACTTGGAAGAGGGAATCCGACACCGGTGAGGCCATAACACAGGGAAGTGATGGGGATTTTGGAATCCAACACACATGGAGAACTCTAGCACACATGGTATGTCATACCATGGGACTTGGTGGGATTCGGACGCTCCGTAGCCCCTCTCCGGTGAAACCCTAGCCCTGTAGTAGAGAAAGACGGAACTGCCGTCCTGGCCCCTCTACGTGAGCCGGAAGGGGTAGAAAGTGGAACTAGTTGCTTGGTTGTGTCATGTTAGGCCCAAGGAACACCCAAGACAATGGTAGGGCCCACCTATTGGGAAGGTTCCCCCGTTTCGTTAGATCCGGGAGTTTCGGGGTGTGAGCAGCCATGGAACCCGCAAGAGGGAATCCGACGCCGGTCAGGCCATAACACAGGGAGTGATGGGATCTTTGGAATCCAACACACATGGAACACTCTAAGACACATGGTATGGCATACCATGGGACTTGGTGGGATTCGGACGCTCCGGAGCCCCTCTCCGATGAAACCCTAGCCCCGCTGTAGAAAAAGACGGAACTGCGTCCCGGCCCCTCTACGTGAGCCGGAAGGGGGTAGCAAAGTGGAACTAGTTTCTTGGTTGTGTCATTTTAGGCCCAAGGAACACCCAAGACAATGTTAGGGCCCACCTATTGGCAAGGTTCCCCCCGTTCCGTCAGATCCGGGAGTTTCGGGGTGTGAGCAGTCATGGAACTTGGAAAAGGGAATCCGACGCCGGTGAGGCCATAACACAGGGAGTGATGGGATATTTGGAATCCAACTCACATGGAGCACTCTAACACAAATGGTATAGCATACCATGGGACTTGGTGGGATTCGGACGCTCTAGAGCCCCTCTCCGGTGAAACCCTAGCCCCGCAGTAGAAAAAGACGAAACTACCGTCCTGGCCCCTCTACGTGAGTCGGAAGGGGGTAGCAAAGTGAAACTAGTTGCTTGGTTGTGTCATATTTGGCTCAAGGAACACCCAAGATAATGTTAGGGACCACCTATTGGCAAGGTTCCCCCAGTTCCGTCAGATCCGGGAGTTTCGGGGTGTGTGAGCAGTCGTGGAACCCGGAAGAGGGAATCCGACGCCGGTGAGGCCATAACATAGGGAGTGATGGGATCTTTGGCATCCAAGGAAATGGAACACTCTAACACACATGGTATGGCATACCATGGGACTTTGTGGGATTCGGACGCTCTGGAGCCCCTCTCCGATGAAACCCTAGCCCCGGTGTAGAAAAAGGTGGAACTGCCGTCCTGGCCCCTCTACGTGAGCCAGAAGGGTGTAGAAAAGTGGAACTAGTTGCTTGGCTGTGTCATGTTAAGCCCAAGGAACACCCAAGACAATGGTAGGGCCCACCTATTGTCAAGGTTCCCCCCGTTTCGTCAGATCCGGGAGTTTCGGGGTGTGAGGAGTCATGGAACCCGGAAGAGGGAATCCGACGCCGGTGAGGCCATAACACAGGGAGTGATGGGATCTTTGGAATCCAACACACATGGAACACTCTAACACACATGGTATGGCATACCATGGGACTTGGGGGGATTCGGACGCTCCGGAGCCCCTCTCTGGTGAAACCCTAGCCCCGCAGTAGAAAAAGACGGAACTGCCGTCCTGACCCCTCTACGTGAGCCAGAAGGGTGTAGCAAAGTGGAACTAGTTGCTTCGTTGTGTCATTTTAGGCCCAAGGAACACCCAAGACAATGGTAGGGCCCGCCTATTGGCAAGGTTCCCCCCGTTCCTTCAGATCCGGGAGTTTCAGGGTGTGAGCGGTCATGGAACTCGGAAGAGGGAATCCGACGCCGGTGAGGCCATAACACAGGGAGTGATGGGATCTTTGGAATCCAACACACATGGAACACTCTAACACACATGTTATGGCATACCATGGGAGTTTGTGGTATTCGGAGGCTCCGGAGCCCCTCTCCGGTGAAACCCTAGCCCCGAAGTAGAAAAAGACGGAACTGCCGTCCTGGCCTCTCTACGTGAGCTGGAAGGGGGTAGAAAAGTATAACTAGTTGCTGTGTTGTTTCATGTTAGGACCAAGGAACAACCAAGACAAAGGTATGGCCCACCTATTGGCAAGGTTCCCCCTGTTCCGTCAGATCCGAGAATTTCGGGGTGTGAGCAGTCATGGAACCCGGAAGAGGGAATCCGACGCCGGTGAGGCCATAACACAGGGAGTGATGGGAGCTTTGGAATCCAACACACATGGAAAACTCTAACACACATGGTATGGCATAACATGGGACTTGGTGGGATTCGGACGTTCCGGAGCCCCTCTCCGGTGAAACCCTAGCCCCGAAGTAGAAAAAGACGGAACTGCCGTCCTGGCCCCTCTACGTGAGCCGGAAGGGGGTAGAAAAGTGTAACTAGTTGCTTGGTTGTTTCATGTTAGGACCAAGGAACACCCAATACAATGGTATGGCCCAACTATTGGCAAGGTCCCCCCTGTTCCGTCAGATCCGGGAATTTCGGGCTGTGAGCAGTCATGGAACCCGGAAGAGGGAATCCGACGCCGGTGAGGCCATAAGACAGGGAGTGATGGGATCTTTGGGATCCAACACAAATGGAACACTCTAACACACATGGTATGGAATAACATGGGACTCGGTGGGATTCGGACGTTCCGGAGCCCCTCTCCGGTGAAACCCTAGCCCCGAAGTAGAAAAAGACGGAACTGCCGTCCTGGCCCCTCTACGTGAGCCGGAAGGGGGTAGAAAAGTGTAACTAGTTGATTGGTTGTGTCATGTTAGGACCAAAGAACACCCAAGACAATGGTATGGCCCACCTATTGGAAAGGTTCCCCCGTTCCGTCAGATCCGAGAGTTTCGGGGTGTGAGCAGTCATGGAACTTGGAAGAGGGAATCCGACACCGGTGAGGCCATAACACGGGGAGTGATGGGATATTTGGAATCCAACACACATGGAGCACTCTAGCACACATGGTATGGCATACCATGGGACTTGGTGGGATTCGGACGCTCCGGAGCCCCTCTCCGGTGAAACCCTAGCCCCGAAGTAGAAAAAGACGGAACTGCCGTCCTGGCCCCTCTACGTGAGCCGGAAGGGGGTAGAAAAGTGTAAATAGTTGCTTGGTTGTCTCATGTTAGGACCAAGGAACAGCCAAGACAATGGTAGGTCCCACCTATTGACAAGATTCCCCCTGTTCCGTCAGATCCAGGAGTTTCGGGGTGTGAGCACTCATGGAACCCGGAAGAGGGAATCCGACGCCGGTGAGGCCATAGCACAGGGAGTGATGGGATCTATGGAATAAAACACACATGGAACACTCTAACACACATGGTATGGCATAACATGGTGATTGGTGGGACTCGGACGCTCCGGAGCCCCTCTCCGGTGAAACCCTAGCCCCATAGAAGAAAAAGACGGAACTGCCGTCTTGGCCCCTCTACGTGAGCCGGAAGGGGGTAGCAAAGTGTAACTAGTTGCTTGGTTGTGTCATGTTATGCCCAAGGAACACCCAATACAGTGGTAGGGCCCACCTATTGGCAAGGTTCCCCCAGTTCCGTCAGATCCGGGAGTTTCGGGGTGTGTGAGCAGTCGTGGAACCCGGAAGAGGGAATCCGACACCGGTGAGGCCATAACACAAGGAGTGATGGTATCTTTGGAATCCAAGACACATGTAACACCCTAACACACATGTTATGGCATACAATGGTTCTTGGTGGGATTCAGACGCTCGGGAGCCCCTCTCCGGTGAAACCCTTGCCCTCAAGTAGAAAAAGACAAAACTGCCGTCCTCGCCCCTCTACGTGAGCCGGAAGGGTGTAGCAAAGTGGAACTAGTTTCTTGGCTATTTAATGTTAGGACCAAGGAACACCCAAGACAATGGTAGGGCCCACCTATTGGCAAGGTTCCCCCCGTTCCGTCAGATCCGGGAGTTTCGGGGTGTGAGCAGTCATGGAACCCGCAAGAGGGAATCCGACGCCGGTGAGGCCATAACACAGGGAGTGATGGGATCTTTGGAATACAACACACGTTGAACACTCTAACACACATGGTATGGAATACCATGGGACTTGGTTGGATTCGGACGCTCCGGAGCCCCTCTCCGGTGAAACCCTAGCCCCGTAGTAGAAAAAGACGGAACTACCGTCCTGGCCCCTCTACGTGAGCCGGAAGGGGGTAGCAAAGTGGAACTAGTTGCTTGGTTGTGTCATTTTAGGCCCAAGGAACACCCAAGATAATGTTAGGGCCCACCTATTGGCAAGGTTCCCCCAGTTCCATAAGATCCGGGAGGATCGGGGTGTGTGAGCAGTCGTGGAACCCGGAAGAGGGAATCCGACGCCGGTGAGGCCATAACACAGGCAGTGATGGGATCTTTGGCATCCAACACAAATGTAACACTCTAACACACATGGTATGGCATATCATGGGACTTGGTGGGATTCGGACGCTCCGGAGCCCCTCTCCGATGAAACCCTAGCCCCGCTGTAGAAAAAGACGGAACTGCCGTCCTGGCCCCTCTACGTGACCCTGAAGGGGGTAGCAAAGTGGAACTAGTTGCTTGTTTGTGTCATGTTAGGCCCAAGGAACACCCAAGACAATGGTAGGGCCCACCTATTGGCAAGGTTCCCCCCGTTCCGTCAGATCCGGGAGTTTCGGGGTGTGAGCAGTCATGGAACCCGGAAGAGGGAATCCGACGCCGGTGAGGCCATAACACAGGGAGTGATGGGATCCTTGGAATCTAACACACATGGAACACTCTAACACACATGTGACGGCATACCATGGGACTTGGTGGGATTCGGACGCTCCAGAGCCCCTCTCCGGTGAAACCCTAGCCCCACAGTAGAAAAAGACAGAACTGCCGTCCTGGCCCCTCTACGTGAGCCGGAAGAGGGTACAAAAGTGGAACTAGTTGCTTGGCTGTGTCATGTTAGGCCCAAGGAACACCCAAGACAATGGTAGGGCCCACCTATTGGCAAGGTTCCCCCCGTTCCGTCAGATCCGGGAGTTTCGGGGTGTGAGCAGTCATGGAACTTGGAAGAGGGAATCCGACACCGGTGAGGCCATAACACAGGGAGTGATGGGATATTTGGAATCCAACACACATGTAGAACTCTAGCACACATGGTATGTCATACCATGGGACTTGGTGGGATTCGGACGCTCCGGAGCCCCTCTCCGGTGAAACCCTAGCCCTGTAGTAGAGAAAGACGCCGTCCTGGCCCCTCTACGTGAGCCGGAAGGGGGTAGAAAAGTGGAACTAGTTGCTTGGTTGTGTCATGTTAGGCGCAAGGAACACCCAAGACAATGGTAGGGCCCACCTATTGGCAAGGTTCCCCCGTTCCGTTAGATCCGGGAGTTTCGGGGTGTGAGCAGTCATGGAACCCGCAAGAGGGAATCCGACGCCGGTCAGGCCATAACACAGGGACTGATGGGATCTTTGGAATCCAACACACATGGAACACTCTAAGACACATGGTATGGAATACCATGGGACTTGGTGGGATTCGGACGCTCCGGAGCCCCTCTCCGATGAAACCCTAGCCCCGCTGTAGAAAAAGACGGAACTGCCGTCCCGGCCCCTCTACGTGAGCCGGAAGGGGGTAGCAAACTGGAACTAGTTTCTTGGTTGTGTCATTTTAGGCCCAAGGAACACCCAAGACAATGTTAGGGCCCACCTATTGGCAAGGTTCCCCCCGTTCCGTCAGATCCGGGAGTTTCGGGGTGTGAGCAGTCATGGAACTTGGAAAAGGGAATCCGACGCCGGTGAGGCCATAACAGAGGGAGTGATGGGATATTTGGAATCCAACACACATGTAACACTCTAACACACATGGTATGGCATACCATGGGACTTGGTGGGATTCGGACGCTCTAGAGCCCCTCTCCGGTGAAACCCTAGCCCCGGAGTAGAAAAAGACGGAACTACCGTCCTGGCCCCTCTACGTGAGCCGGAAGGGGGTAGCAAAGTGAAACTAGTTGCTTGGTTGTGTCATGTTAGGCTCAAGGAACACCCAAGATAATGTTAGGGCCCACCTATTGGCAAGGTTCCCCCAGTTCCGTCAGATCCGGGAGTTTCGGGGTGTGTGAGCAGTCGTGGAACCCGGAAGAGGGAATCCGACGCCGGAGAGGCCATAACACAGGGAGTGATGGGATCTTTGGCATCCAAGGAAATGGAACACTCTAACACACATGGTATGGCATACCATGGGACTTTGTGGGATTCGGACGCTCCGGAGCCCCTCTCCGATGAAACCCTAGCCCCGGTGTAGAAAAAGGTGGAACTGCCGTCCTGGCCCCTCTACGTGAGCCAGAAGGGTGTAGAAAAGTGGAACTAGTTGCTTGGATGTGTCATGTTAGGCCCAAGGTACACCCAAGACAATGATAGGGCCCACCTATTGGCAAGATTCCCCCTGTTCCGTCAGATCCGGGAGTTTCGGGGTGTGAGCACTCATGGAACCCGGAAGAGGGCATCCGACGCTGGTGAGGCCATAACACAGGGAGTGATGGGATCTTTGGGATACAACACACATGTAACACTCTAACACACATGGTATGGAATAACATGGGACTTGGTTGGATTCGGACGTTCCGGAGCCCCTCTCCGGTGAAACCCTAGCCCCCAAGTAGAAAAAGACGGAACTGCCGTCCTGGCCCCTCTACGTGAGCCGGAAGGGGGTAGAAAAGTGTAACTAGTTGCTTTGTTGTGTCATGTTAGGCCCAAGGAACACCCAAGACAATGGTAGGGACCACCTATTGGCAAGGTTCCCCCCTTCCGTCAGATCCGAGAGTATCAGGGTGTGAGCAGTCATGGAACTTGGAAGAGGGAATCCGACACCGGTGAGGCCATAACACGGGGAGTGATGGGATATTTGGAATCCAACACACATGGAGCACTCTAGCACACATGGTATGGCATACCATGGGACTTGGTGGGATTCGGACGCTCCGGAGCCCCTCTCCGGTGAAACCCTAGCCCCGAAGTAGAAAAAGACGGAACTACCGTCCTGGCCCCTCTACGTGAGCCCGAAGGGGGTAGCAAAGTGGAACTAGTTGCTTGGTTGTGTCATGTTAGGCCCAAGGAACACCCAAGATAATGTTAGGTCCCACACATTGGCAAGGTTCCCCCAGTTCTATCAGATCCGGGAGTTTCGGGGTGTGTGAGCAGTCGTGGAACCCGGAAGAGGGAATCCGACGCCGGTGAGGCCATAACACAGGGAGTGATGGGATCTTTGGAATCCAACACAAATGTAACACTCTAACACACATGGTATGGCATAGCATGGGACTTTGTGGGATTCGGACGCTCCGGATCCCCTCTCCGATGAAACCCTAGCCCCGCTGTAGAAAAAGACGGAACTGTCGTCCTGGCCCCTCTACGTGATCCAGAAGGGGGTAGCAAAGTGGAAATAGTTGCTTTGTTGTGTCATTTTAGGCCCAAGGAACACCCAAGACAATGGTAGGGTCCACCTATTGGTAAGGTTCCCCCCGTTCCGTCAGATCCGGGAGTTTCGGGGTGTGAGCAGTCATGGAACCCGGAAGAGGGAATCTGACGCCAGCGAGGCCATAACACAGGGAGTGATGGGATCATTGGAATCCAACACACATGTAACACTCTAACACACATGGTATGGCATACCATGAGACTTGGTGGGATTCGGACGCTCCGGAGCCCCTCTCCGGTGAAACCCTAGCCCCGCAGTAGAAAAAGAAAGAACTGTCGTCCTGGCCCCTCTACGTGAGCTGGAAGAGGGTAGAAAAGTGGAACTAGTTGCTTGGCTGTGTCATGTTAGGCCCAAGGAACACCCAAGACAATGGTAGGTCCCACCTATTGGCAAGGTTCCCCCCGTTCCGTCAGATCCGGGAGTTTCGGGGTGTGAGCAGTCATGGAACCCGGAAGAGGGAATCCGACGCCGGTGAGGCCATAACACAGGGAGTGATGGGATCTTTGGCATCCAAGGAAATGGAACACTCTAAAACACATGGTATGGCATACCATGGGACTTTGTGGGATTCGGACGCTCCGGAGCCCCTCTCCGATGAAACCCTAGCCCCGGTGTAGAAAAAGGTGGAACTGCCGTCCTGGCCCCTCTACGTGAGCCAGAAGGGTGTAGAAAAGTGGAACTAGTTGCTTGGCTGTGTCATGTTAGGCCCAAGGAACACCCAAGACAATGGTAGGGCCCACCTATTGGCAAGGTTGCCCCGTTTCGTCAGATCCGGGAGTTTCGGGGTGTGAGCAGTCATGGAACCCGGAAGAGGGAATCCGACGCCGGTGAGGCCATAACACAGGGAGTGATGGGATCTTTGGAATCCAACACACATGGAACACTATAACACACATGGTATGGCATACCATGGGACTTGGGGGGATTCGGACGCTCCGGAGCCCCTCTCCGGTGAAACCCTAGCCCCACAGTAGAAAAAGACGGAACTGCCGTCCTGACCCCTCTACGTGAGCCAGAAGGGTGTAGCAAAGTGGAACTAGTTGCTTCGTTGTGTCATTTTAGGCCCAAGGAACAGCCAAGACAATGGTAGGGCCCGCCTATTGGCAAGGTTCCCCCCGTTCCTTCAGATCCGGGAGTTTCGGGGTGTGAGCAGTCATGGAACCCGGAAGAGGGAATCCGACGCCGGTGAGGCCATAACACAGGGAGTGATGGGATCTTTGGAATCCAACACACATGGAACACTCTAACACACATGATATGGCATACCATGGGAGTTGGTGGGATTCGGACGCTCCGGAGCCCCTCTCCGGTGAAACCCTAGCCCCGAAGTAGAAAAAGACGGAACTGTCGTCCTGGCCTCTCTACGTGAGCCGGAAGGGGGTAGAAAAGTGTAACTAGTTGCTTTGTTGTTTCATGTTAGGACCAAGGAACAACCAAGTCAAAGGTATGGCCCACCTATTGGCAAGGTCCCCCCTGTTCCGTCAAATCCGACAATTTCGGGGTGTGAGCAGTCATGGAACCCGGAAGAGGGAATCCGACGCCGGTGAGGCCATAACACAGGGAGTGATGGGATCTTTGGAATCCAACACACATGGAACACTCTAACACACATGGTATGGCATAACATGGGACTTGGTGGGATTCGGACGTTCCGGAGCCCCTCTCCGGTGAAACCCTAGCCCCGAAGTAGAAAAAGACGGAACTGCCGTCCTAGCCCCTCTACGTGAGCCGGAAGGGGGTAGAAAAGTGTAACTAGTTGCTTGGTTGTGTCATGTTAGGACGAAGGAACACCCAAGACAATGGTATGGCCCACCTATGGGCAAGGTTCCCTCTGTTCCGTCAGATCCGGGAGTTTCGGGGTGTGAGCAGTCATGGAACCCGGAAGAGGGAATCCGACGCCGGTGAGGCCATAACACAGGGAGTGATGGGATCTTTGGGATCCAACACACATGGAACACTCTAACACATATGGTATGGAATAACATGGGACTTGGTGGAATTCGGACGTTCCGGAGCCCCTCTCCGGTGAAACCCTAGCCCCGAAGTAGAAAAAGACGGAACTGCCGTCCTGGCCCCTCTACGTGAGCCGGAAGGGGGTAGAAAAGTGTAACTAGTTGCTTGGTTGTGTCATGTTAGGACCAAGGAACACCCAAGACAATGGTATGGCCCACCTATTGGAAAGGTTCCCTCTGTTCCGTCAGATCCGGGAGTTTCGGGGTGTGAGGAGTCATGGAACCCGCAAGAGGGAATCCGACGCTGGTGAGGCCATAACACAGGGAGTGATGGGATCTTTGGGATACAACACACATGGAACACTCTAACACACATGGTATGGCATACCATGGGACTTGGTGGGATTCGGACGTTCCGGAGCCCCTCTCCGGTGAAACCCTAGTGATATGGGGTGGCCCAATCTTCTCAATGAGCTTCTCTCTCTCTTTTTGTATTTTCTGAATATATGTGGATAACTAGTGCTACACTGAGACCTCTCACTTGGATGACCCTCGTTGCCAATGCAACAACAATCAAGCCCTTTGGATATTCTCAACTACACACTCTTGCACAAGCAATCAATGATCACAAGTGGTCCTGTATCCCCCTAATTCCCAATGGAATAGCAAGATATCACGCAAACTTTGACTTGGTATACTTCAAGATGAATGCTTAGCAGCAATACAATCTCAAGGCTAGGGTTTTCTTTGTCTAAATTGTTCTCCCCTTTGCTATGCGCCCTAGAGGGGGTATATATGAGAGGGGGTGCGGCCACAAGACCCCTCCTTGCGCAAGCACTACTCCTAATAGGACTAGGACTCCTATACCTAACACAATTGGATACAAACCGACCCCACACACAAGGGGTGCGGCCAATATTGGTATACAAACCAATTCTACTTCTATTAGGACATATAGGGCGCATTGATGCTTCCTTGTGGGCGCCTTCCTCTTGCCTTGTCCATCCATGAGTGTGAAATAACAATATGGCATTGTTTTCCACACTTAGTGCATTTGATCTTGTGGAGGCACCATCTCCATATCTTGATGAATAACAATTGTTTTATTGGAATAACAATTGTTATGAATTGTTTTCACCATCTTGAATGTTTGTTTTCACCATGATCTTGTTGTCTTGTATCAACTCATCACTCATGCTTGTGAGAACATAATCCTTAGGTCCATCCTTATCATCCTCCCTTTCTTCAAGACAAGACGTCCTCGTCTTGTGATTATCTGAAAGTGGAATAAACAAGAAAAACAAAGTGTATGCACCATATATATAGATATATTGGTACTCATTAGTTGTTAGCAAAACACAATAGTGAATATATCATATGATCACGAAATTTGTATGCAAACAACACATAATAGTCATATTTTTTCATCTCATAGCAATCCAAATTGCAAATATAAGTATAGTTTGATTTAATGGAACATGTATCCAACAAATAATGTGGTGAACTAAATATATATGTTTCGGCTACTTCATGTTTATCAATATCTATCCCAAATAACACATTATTTATTTCGGCCACTTCATTATATGTAACACATATATGATGTATCATGAAAATTTTATCCAAATTATAGTCACCAATAAATAAAATTTGAAACTAGTATCATATGTGCTAACATTATCACAAACAAATTTATCCATAGCACATTGTATATCAATTGGTTCTTTAAGCATGTCATCATAAATAATATCACTAGAAGGTATCATAGTAAGTACTTCTTTATGTGTAATCAAAACCATGTTGTGAAATTTCGAATTCATAGGTTTGTATGGTTGAAAATTATCACATAATTCATTACTACTAGGTACCAACCCGAATCTATACCATTATCATTACTAACCTCCTCATGTGTAGTAGGTATGATCTCCTCAATATCTTGTGAATTTGAAGGTTGTAGCTCCCTTTCTTCAAAAATAACCTTCATATCACAAGCTAGCTTTCTTGTATCCTCTAATTTATGTGATGATTGTAATGTTTCCTTGCCCTCCCTTTCTTCAAGAGAAACCTGTACATAAGAAACAACACTAGGAAAAATTATGTTATTAGTTAAAAGGCTCTTTCCACTCGGCCTAGACTTGTCTTCCTCCATAGAATTGGTATTTCCACTGTCCTTCTCTTGAAGCATCTCAATTTTGTGTCTTGATTCATTCACAATCTGTTGTGGTGTTAGGCCTCAAAATAATATCCTTATTGTTCCAATTCAAGTGATATGTGTTAGCTCTTCCCATATGTGTAACCTTTTTATCAATTGCCAAGGTCTTCCAAATAACAAGTGAAACTGTCATGGGAACCACATCACACTCAATTGTATCTTTGTATGGTCCAATTTGAAAATCCACTCTCACCATATGGCATACCTTGATTTCTTCCTTGTTATTTAACCATTGAATATATATGGTTGTGGGTGTGGATTGTAATGCAACCTTAGCTTTGCACATAGCTCCTTGCTTGCTAGATTTCTACAACTCCCTCCATCAATGATCACCTTGCAAGCCATATTGGGTCCAACAATTGCCTTGGTTTGAAATAAATTGCATCTTTGGCTCTCATCATTGCTAGGAATAACACTCAAAGCCTTGGTGCAAACAATGGTTGGATAATTGGTAGCAAAAGCATTAAGGGGACCATCATCATCATCATCACATGTATCCTCTCCATTAGGATCAGCATCATCTCCACTCTCATACTCCTCATTAGCATTGATCACCATGACTTTCTTATTAGGACAATCTCTCTTAAAGTGCCCTCTTCCTCCACAAGTATGGCATGTCATGTCTCTATGTCTAGCTGTTGATTGAGTAGAACCACTTCCACTAGCTGCAGGTTGTGGTGTTTTCCTTGTATTGGAGATGCTTGTCTCGGGTTTGGATGGTGTACTATCTCGAGTTGGAGTAATTGTAGGTGTAGGTGGTGAAAAGGAAGAGGATCTCGAGGGCCAAATTTTCCTTGGAGCCAAAGTAACCTCCTCGGCCAACCTCTTTTCTGCCTCCCTTGATTGATGTAACAATTCTGTCATATTGTTATATGGCACATGCCTCACAATGCATCTAATTTGAAAAGATAATCCTGACAGAAATCTTTGCATTGTTTGCTCTTTTGCTTCAACAACTCGAGCTCTTTGTAGCACTAATTCCATCTCTTGTAATATTGATCCACTGAATTTGTTCCTTGCTTCAAATTTTGCAACTTGTCATAGAGAGTCCTCAAATAATTTGTTGGAACAAACCTCTCAGTCATAAGTTGTTTCATCTCAGCCCATGTAGTAATTTCTGGTTGATTTTGTGTTTCCCTCAATCTTATGATGCCATCCCACCACAGAGAGCATAACCATCAAATCCAGAAGATGCTAGCTTGATTTTTCCTCTCATCAGTGTAATTATGCATTCTCCATAGCTTTTCTATCTTCAATTCCCACATCAAGAACTCCTCAGCATCATCATTATCACATGTGAGAGTAGGCACAAAGAATTTTGGTTTCCCAAGGCCATCCTCTTCTCTATTATCATCCAATGGAATTCTTCTAGGTGGAAAATTGCCACGGCCTCCATAAGCAATGGCTCGGCCTTCTTCATGATTACCACCAAGATTAGCTCTTTGTAATTGTGTGGAGATATTTGCAACTTCCCTTGTGAGATTATTCATGGCCTCTTGAAGAACACGAATTGAATTTGTAGCTTCAGTTTGTTTCTCAATAACCACTGTCAAATCCTTCCTTAGGATATCATCATATTCCTCAATTTTCTTCTCAACTCTATGCTCAATCCGATTAGCAACTCCTTCTCTAAAGAGATTAAAATCTGCCCATGTACATGTATCATCAGCATTCTGTTTTGGGCATCAAATCAGCTTTCTCCTTTTCAACCTGCACAGAAGATTCACTAGCAAAACTCATGATGAATGGGTTAGTGAAAATAAATAATCAATGGGTTGTGGTGCCTCTCAAACTCACTCAAACCAGCAAAGAAAGGTTCACTTACTGTTCCAAAGTGAATAAGGATCAACTTACCAACAAGTACCAATGAAAACTGTGTCAAGTGTGAGAAGAGAATACCCAGGCTCTCAAGTGTCACAATGCAAAACAGGTATTTGGTGGGGCTTGGTTGGGATTCCTAACAACACCAAAATAACAACTCCAATGCACTGCTCAATGTGATAAAAATAACTAAAGGAAACACACTCACACTTGGAGACATTGTGGCTTAGCAAATTATGGTAGAGATTTTGCAAGCACTAGAAAGACACTAGCAAATACTCAATGAAACAGGCACAAGATTGCTCAATATGTCCACAAAAATTCCAATATGAAATAGCTTCCACTAGTGATATGTAGCTCGGCCTCTTTGCTTTATCTTTCTTTCTATTTTTTTTTTTTTTACTTTTTCCTTTTTCTATTTTTTTTTTGATTTTTCAATGGCCTTTGAATCAACTAGGAGCAATATGTAGATGGAAAACAAAAATTTAGTGGACAGATTAGATCAAATGAGCAGCCTGTAGAGCAATAAAATAGCTAGTCTTTGGGTTTTGGGAACCTAAATATAGCTGTAAAATGGCTTTGTCTAAGGCTTGTCAAAGATCAGCACGAAATCCTAGAGATAACAGGGGGTAAACAAAAGAAAAACTATGAAAATTGATGTTAATTGAGCTCACGGCAGCACTAAAGGTCACGGCAGAGAAAACACGGTTTTTGTACCGTACGGCAGAGAAAACGAAGCAAAACAGGCCCACGGCAGAGCTCTCGGCAGCAACGGGTGGTGTGTGCGTGGTGTAGTGGATGGCGGCAGCGGCGGGCAGCGTTTGCGCGCGGTTTTGAGCCCGCGGCAGCGAATCCGAGCGCGGCAGGGAATCCGACTGCGGCAAGGGTGTGGCGCGCGCTGGTAAGGGAATATGGGCACCGCGAGGCGGTTTGGTAAGAGTGTTACGGTGCGAAACCGAGTACGGGTAGGCGGCTGGCGGC